>JASAND010006224.1:0-20105 GCA_030248195.1 Trissonchulus latispiculum
CAACATTGCCATCAAAAACTAAGACTTGGTCCCCGGTTTTGTTAATTTGGGTGAAGTAGGCTCAAAAATTTAATCTTGAACAACGAATTAAATTTGCTGCAGCTCCATCAAACGCCAACATTTCAAAAAAGGTTCTTCTAAGGAAGATAGGATGATAAAGGCACCTGCTAAAGTTGTGGATTACAGAACAGTTGAAATAGTGCTATGTAGTGGTGATTAACATTGGGCGGTAGCTGATCAGTAAAGCGTCTGTCCGATTAACAACTCGGTGGTTCGGTCCCCGTCCCAGACATTTTTTCAACTTTTCACCAATGATGTTATCCATTCGCCCACCTAACAAAGTTATGGCACTTTCTCTTTTGCGCTTTCCCCTCCAGTCCAAACGCTTGATTTTTTGACCATTAGCTTTAACATTTTGTATGGGGGCATACTGTAGGTTGATAAATTTAAAAAATTTAAAATTTTAAAATTTTAAGTTGGTTTAAGAGAAACTAAGGGGATCAGAAAACGTTTTGTCCCCCAGTTTGCTGAAAACTTGCATACAATGATTTCCTGGGGCGCTGAGCACGAATCTGAAGTCTTTTTTCGATTCAGCTCGGTGAGAACTAACAAACTATGTAAGCCTTGCTGAGCTATAGGAAATCTGAAACGAAAAACCAAGAGATCCGATATTCTTATGTAGTTCAATCTAGATGTACATGCTACTTACTCGCATCCTCCTTATTCCAGCCACTGACTAGGAAACATGTTGGTCTAATATAATATTATGTCAACGGAACAGTTTCAATACTGCCAGCAAGATTAATACTAATTTAACCCTTCAGTTCCCCAGGCTGTCATTATCTTGGCGACGATTGAGATGACATGATGCAATCAAATTAATGTAAAATTGGAAAGTAGGAGGAACATCGAAACATGAAGCTTGTTATACAACGGTCTGACATTACAAGAAAGCGTGTAGGCTCAAATGTCCGCTGTTGCTGCCTAGATGAAGCCAAGAGTGCATAATAATAACTAAGAACACTAGGTATAATGCTACAGCGCTACAAGCGCCACACTCTTAGTTCTTAAGCTTTTGACCATGATCTGCACGATAACGGCTGATCCCACTCAAATTGGATTCCAGCGACCCCACTCCACCGCAAATTGGTATCCAGTCGAAACGTGGGTACGCTCGTGTTAAAGCGACGTAACTGATGGAAAATCGTTTTCAGCTTCTTCACGTAAACATACAAGCGAGTGAGAACACCCTCGCTTCGCCAAGACACAGTTTTATGGGAGTAGTCACTGCGGTCCAATTTGTGGGGAGGGGTCAACCGTTATCGCTCAGATCATGATCACAAGCGTAATAACTAAGAGTGTGTTGCATGTTGTCACACTCTTGGTTATTATGTGCCGGACTTAAACAGCTGACTCAAACGCCACCACTAGGACTGGCGCAATGGACGCAAACCTTCGACTACGGGTGGAGATCTTTAGTCCAGGCGGTTCACACACGCTGACAAACCTCGCCAAGGGGAGTGGGCCAAAATTTTGGGGGACGCCAACAAAGTTTTGGGGGACGCCAACAAAGTTTTGGGGCACGCCAACAAAGTTTTGGGGGACGCCAACAAACTTTTGGGTGGCACGCACAAAAGTTAAGCTCAGTTGGAAATAAACCCCGGACTACTCCCAGAGTTCTACCTAGCCACTGTAAAAAATGCGGCTTGCCTAAGTATTGCTAATAAACGATGACTTGACTGATTAAGCAAGTTCTAGGTCGGTAGTGTATGCTTGCAAAATCTCTTCTCGTGCCTAGCAATAAGAAATGTAAGAAACTAACTAGAATTTAGAACACGACAACTTTACTAACTTTCAAAAAATTAAATAATACATCCTTTTCAAATAAATCACAAAACAGTGGATATTTCCAATTCGACTCACAAAACCGTTTACACCACAAAAATACAGACGTCAGCTGCCAATTGACTGGGACAATCCGCCCCCAAAACCACCAAACTCGACCAAGATTCTACTCAACACTGCCTAACTCTTCCTTTTTTAAAATGACTCCATATTCTAAGTTAGTGAAGTAGCTAACTTTTGAATAACTTTAGCATTTGCAGAAATTGCATACAAAAATCAGAAAGTCTCAAAAGAATATTTCACACCACCTAAGAGATCAGACATCTAGGTAAATAGAAGTTAATAAAAGTTAATTAAATAAAACGGGAGACAACTGGGTACTTTAATAGACGAAACAGGCGATTTACAACAGAAAATCCCGCCTGGGTTACCCTGAGTGGGGAAAGTCATAAACAGCGGGCTACCCGACTGTAAAATAACAATAAAAGTTATTAAAGGGGTTAACAAATAAATGGGGGGAGGACACCAGCAGGAATTGGAGAGGGGGACTAAAAACTAACAAAACCAGGGAATGGGGAGTTAGCTAACGAAGGCAGACCCAAGGGAACGGGGACAACCCCGCAGAAAAGGAGAGCGGGAAGGGGAAAAGTGAGTTAGGAGTTGAATAAAAGCAAAAAAGGTAAATAAGTAAAAGTTAGGTACGGAAATACAGGAGTAAGAGCAGTAAAATTTTGAAAAAGAAAAATAAAAGAAAACTTACTACCGTAGAGAAAAGATTTAAGGAGCGGCCCCCGAAACTGGACCAACTGCACGCGAATGAAGACACCTTCCAACTGATTAGAAGGTGGCGTGATTACAAAAGCAAAGGATTGTTATGCGTTGGGAACGGGAGGGTCTATCTTCGTCAAGCCAACAGTAATTAGAATAATTGCAATGTTACGTGTACGCTCGAAAATGTGAAAATTGAAGAATTTGGTTGATTTCGAAATGTGTGCATAACGTTACCACTGCAAATTATTTATGGGGGGTTCTACACGCTAAACAATAGTCCACAAGAGTCCACATAGCTAGGAGGGGGTACGTAGTCCACACAACTAGGAGGGAGAGTCCACAGCACCACAGCACCACATGCACCACAACCCCAACCCCCCTTAATGTGAGTCCAACTGCTCCCTATATACTACTGACAGAGTTGAAATTCACTACTAAAATTAGCAATATTGTTTCCCTCTGGCTGCTGCTTAGGTTTTTAACTTATAAAAATAATTTACTCAGCAGCTGTGCAGGCCACATGGCAAGGCGGGTTAGGCCGAGCAGCCCAGTAGCAACTTTACTGTTTTACGCTCTTTTGTATTTGTTCTAAATTACGTCAATGGTTCTTGTACTTTGTGTTATGTGCTTACTCCATTGATGTCTCTTTATCACGGGTTGTTTTGGGAATTGAACTAATGGTGGCGAAGCGTAAGAAAGTAATCCTGAGCTTTCAGAAAATTCAAAATTCGAAGGATTTTATGACAAGAGAGGATAAGACAGGGAGACACTCAAATGGCTTTGGACTTGCCCACGCATTCTTGGTTTGTCGGGCTTTTCGTTTGTTCTCATAAATTCATTATTCAGTTTCTTTTTATGATTTGAAAGCTTCAGTTTCTTGGCTAAAATTGAATCAATTGAACCTATACACTTGATCAGATCCTAAATTTATTTCGTACTGCAGCCGTTTTAAGAAGCGGATATCAGTACGTCTAGCTTAGATTGGAATCAGCTTCCAGACTACATGGGTACTACACAACGGAGCTTGCATGGATGAATTGAGTCTTCATGAGTCTGAAAAGATTTAGCTTTAGAAAAAAGAACTCGCCAAGCTCCAGATTTACAACTGTCTTTTTGGGAAGTACACTAATCACTGTTTCCAATTAGTTGGAAGTGACTGCTGTCATTTATGAGAGCATGTTTTGCTGAAATCTAACGTTGTTTCCAGCCCACATCCTTGCATTGCAGTTAAAGCTGTTTTCCATTATGGCAATTAAAACAGCTATGTAAGTTACAATAACAGTCGCAAACTTGAACGCCGTGACCAGCTCAAGAAACGATTATAGTTTTCTACTGCTCGCTCATTTCATTTGGCTGCCATGCATAAGAAAGTAGCTAACTAATATAAAAAGAAAGACCGCAGACAAACACTGTAACAATGTTGTTGTTGTTGCGACTCCTCCTGATCGTACGCGTGCTTGGGGGCGGAGGCGGGCTGGGAGGGGTTTTTAGTATTAGTATTTTATTTACCAACCAATGCAAAACACTAGTAACACAAGGGCAGAGTATGCTAAGAATAATAGGATTAATGCATGTAGGTAACTGTAATAATGCACGTGTAGTGCACGTGCGTAATTGTAATAATTTTTTAGTAAAAAGGTCTTTTGCGTTCTTACACCTCACCCAGTGACTAGGAATAATTATGTTAGCAGATTGGTACAAAATGGCCTAATCGGGACCTAATGAGAAACTAATTAAAAAGGAAGTATTAAATAATTGGTAATTGATTCTAATTGGAAATCTCATAGGGTCGTTTCACAAAAAACTTAAACTACTTAACTTAAAGTGGTGATTCCCTTTGGTCACATAAAGTTTGCACCATTATTACTCATTCATTACTTGGAGTTAAGAAGCTATTTTTAAATCAAAACGTAGCTTGACATTTTCTCTTTTTAATGCATGGCACGAAACTAATGTTTGCCTTTTAAAATATTTTTAACACAATAGCAGCCTACAGGATAGCAGTTGGAAGACGATCATGCGTCGGATAATTTGTCCCTGTGAGACCTTCAGATCGACGCCCTTAGATTGATTTTACGGCTTGCGTAGTTCAAGAAATGTTGGATTATTTGATTTCTGCAAAAATGACAAGTTTTCGACGCCAAAACAAGAGAATTATATCTATTATCTATCTATCTAGCTATATCTCACAGTAGAGAAAAGCTAGAAACTTGCTTTAAAAAGCAAAAATATGAAGCTCAATGAGATCTTTCGAATGAATATAGTCGTAACTGTATAGCAGCTGCCGAACGTTCAGAAATTGGGAAAAACCACTCTGACCGTAACTCTCCAATTTTTGAATCGGGATTGCGCGGAGGGTGTTAGAACGCTAAAAGAACTTATTTCGGAAAGTTTCATCAAATTTCATCTTGGTTTACGCCGCCAAATAATAATATGTGCCCAAAAGGAATCATCACCTTAAACGACTTAACTTTAAACTACTTAAACTTCTTAAAAAATTCGTTTCATAAATAAACGACTTAAACTACTTAAAATACTTAAACGGCTTAGTGGCTTAAACGACTTAACTTAAACGACTTAATTTAAGTAGTTTAAGTAGTTTAAGTCATTTATTTATGAAACGAATTTTTAAGAAGTTTAAGTTAAGCCGATTAAGTTAAGTCGTCTAAGCCGACTTTTAATGAAAGAATAACATCGAAATGGTAGTTTAAAGGTTCGATATTTGCTGGTCCGGTATTTGTAGCAAACTTTGAAAGACTCTAAATTACTCGATTCTTGGAGTTCAACGATAATCCTGATATTACTTTAAAGCTTGGAATGTGCTTGTTACAACTACGCAGAGTACAGCTGGTTTAGTTCAATAGTTCTATTTGGACATGCAATTGCATGAAAACAATTTTGAACATGGGTTTCTCCAAGTGTAGGAAAGCTAAAGAAAAGCGACCAGTTCCAGCTTCGCAAGAAACGTCTTCCCGAGGACTATCTTTTATGAAATTGTTTAACGAGCAAACAAGCTCAATATTTTGAGAAAACTGTTAATTTTGTCTGTTTCGCCAAAATTTTTTAAGTTCTGGCGAACTAAAGCTAATTTCTCAAAAACCCATTTTTTTATGTTTTCGACAATGATATAACAAATTTGACTAAATTTCAACAGCAAACATAGTTTAAAAGATACGGACCAGCTGCTGTTTCCTTTGTGCAGTGTATTTTACTATAATTCGGTTGATGCAACTTATAAAATTGCTAATATATTACTAAAAAGTAGGCCTTAGGCTTAAGTGGGCCAATCAGTGAGCAGACACACCTTTACATAAATTATTCGTATTATGGCAGCAAAAACCCGAGACTTGCGGATATAAAACTATCTATTAGGGTTGCTCTCGCAGCCGTTTTTTTTGCTAAAGCGATAGCTTGTCAAAGTTACAAAGTGTTGGCAAAATCCAGGTTAAGCATACATTTTGCCAATTTCTCCATTACAAAACGAGTTCATAATAACTAAGAAATGGTCCACCAGCTACTGGACAGAGGTATCGAATGATGTAAAAGATGTTTGATATAGCAAATTTGACTAAACTTAAACAGCAAATGTGCTTTAAAAGATACGGACCAGCATTTAAATTGCTGTTTCCTTTGTGCAGTGTATTTAACTATAATTAGGTTGATGCAACCAATAAAATTACTAATAAATTACCAAAAGCAAGAGTACATAATACATAAGAGTATGCCAAGAGACATACGCTATGTATTATCGGCTCGCTACATCCGATGCGCGCTATCGGTTGACCCCCCCCCCATAAATTGTCAATGAAATTTGCCCGCTATGTTTACACGCAACAGACGCACTTTGAACCAACTGACTAGTTGTTTTCGAGCTTTAGCGTGCAAACATAGCGTTCGAATTTGCTTTGATAAGGGGGGGTCTGATTTGGGGGGGGGGGTATGCCGATAGCGTGCAGAGGATGTAGCAAGATGATAATACATGGAGTATGACGCTTGTCATACTCTTATGTACTATGTACTCTTGCCAAAAGCAAGTCTTTGGTAGGCTTAAGGTGCTGGCATCCTTTTGTGCAGTGCTTTTGTGGTGGTTTTTCGAAACGCTATAACTTTCGCAATTTTGGGAGTTGGAAAGAGCTTTATACATCGTTTTAAAGCTTATTATCTGCACCTTAACGTGAGCTTACGAAACTAGCAAAATTGGCACAAAAATTGCAAAAAATTTCCGACATGCTGACACCTGACAGACTGAATATAGACAAAAAATTTTTGAACATCGATTTCTCAAAACTGTAGGATCGGCCAAAATTTCTTCTTGCGCCATGCTATGAAGGACATGTGAGCCGAGGGACATTTTTTTGGATTTGGCTCAACAAGTCTCAGTACTCCAGAAAATCCGGCAAATGCGCGATGACACGAAATTTCGCAACTTTCTATTCAGTTTTCTCATAACTAGAGATGTTTTAGCTCAAACCAAGAAAAATGTCCCTCCGCAATAGGGCGAATTTTCATTCAGCCAAAAATCACGCGATTCTATTGGGTAGTTTTTGAGAAATCAATGTTCGAAACAAAATAATCCCAATTTTGCCAAAATGGTTTTTCGGCGAATTCTCTAGCTTAAAGCAACGAACTCCAGCGAATAGGTATTGATAAAATGCCCAATTGGACGGTGTATCGATTAAGTATAAATAAGCCGAAATTGTCTGTAAGATTTAGCAGTAATTTTGAAAAAACTGATTTCTTCAAAAATGGCCATTTTTTGACCCCAAAAATCGTTTTTGGCTTATACTGCCTTAACCACAAGAGGTAGCGCAAAAGTTGTAAAAGCAAAAATGTTCGTTTTTGTACCCTCTTTCCAGCTATAACAACCAATCCGGTGTAGCGACTATGTACTGAGAGAATAAGGGCAAAAACCAAAACTTTCTTATCTTTAAACCTAAAAATCTGGGACTGGTCCCAGAATGTTAAAGAGCACGAAAATAGGGTATTTGGAAAGTTTCATCCACTTTGATAAAGAATTGAAGCTTGTAGGGTCGAATTTACACAAAGCGATACCAGCACCTTAAGTGGGCCAATCAGTGAGCAGACACGCCTTTACATAAACTATTCGTATTATGGCAGCAAAAACCCGAGACTTGCGGAAATAAAACTATCTATTAGGGTTGCTCTCGCAGCCGTTTTTTTGCTAAAGCGATAGCTTGTCAAAGTTACAAAGTGTTGGCAAAATCCAGGTTAAGCATACATTTTGCCAATTTCTCCATTACAAAACGAGTTCATAATAACTAAGAAATGGTCCACCAGCTACTGGACAGAGGTATCGAATGATGTAAAAGATGTCTCGGCAAAAATCACTTTAGCCGGTAAAAAATCTCAAACTTCACTTCTTCAAAAAATCATTAGTTTAATTAAATTAATGAATTAATTAATTAAATTAAATTAAATTAATTAATATTAATAATATTAATATTAATTTTATTGTATAGTTAAAAAATGTTCAGCCACATTTTGATGTAAGATGGCTTCTTCGCTCCCAGAATTAAATGAATACTAATGATTCAAAGTTGATGTCGCCAAAAGCAATCACCACGATAAGCTACCATATGTAATTGTTACTTATAAATGTCAAAAAAATTTTTAGTCATGCTAAAATTGTTGTGTGCTAGAGCCAGAGCAAGCGCTAGAGTGTTGCCATTGAGTCAAAATCATCTTATGCAAGTCAGCCTGTTAATTGTGTAAAAAACATCAATTGGTTCTCAATTGGGACAACATTTTCAAGCAAATCAAGCTTTGCTTTGTTCATTTAGAAGGCTTCTTTTTCATTTAGAAGCTGATACAAGCTAAAATTAGACAAAAATATAGTATTTGAAGTATTAACGGATTTTAATAAATAGTTACGCTTGTATCAGTATTGTAGAATTGAAGCACTCGTTGAGAGCTTTCGAACGATATAAGAATGATTTTCAACTCCCAAAATTGCGTAAGTTATGAAGCTTTTAAAATGGCCATTCAAATGCGTATTCTGTCGTTTAAGTCGTTTAAACTACGGAGCTAAACGTAAATCTACGGAGCTTAAAAATGGCTGATTTTGAACTGCATTTAAGCGGTCTACTTAAACTACTTAAACTAAGTAGTTTTTATGAAAGCTGTTCTACTTAAACGGCTTAAAGTTTAAGTCGCTGAGAGTTTAAGTAGACCTGTATTTGTGAAACGCCACTTTACTTAAAGATTAAGTAGCTGGTTTTTTGTGAAAGGGGGTCTACTTAAACGACTTAAGTTAAGTCGTTTAAGGTGCTGGTATCGCTTTGTGTAAATTTGACCCTATAGGCTTTACTTCTTTATGAAAGTGGATGAAACTTTCCAAATATACTATTTCGGTGCTCTTTGATAAGAAATTTTTGGTTTTTGCCATTATTCTCTCAGCACATAGTCGAGACACCAGATTGGTTGGTATGGCTGGAAAGAGGGCATAAAAATGAACATTTTTGCTTTTACAACTTTTGAGCTATCTCTAGGGGTTAAGTCAGTATAAGCAAAAAACGAATTTTGGGGTTCAAAAATGGCCGTTTTCGAGAAAATCAGTTTTTTCAAAATTACTGCGAAATCGTACGGATAATTTTGGTTTATTTATACTCTATCGATACACAGTCTTATTGCACATTTTATCAATGCCTATTAGCCGGAGTTTGTTGCTCTAAGCTAGAGATTTGGCCAAAAAACCATTTTGGCAAAACTGCGATTATTTTGTTTTGAACATCGATTTCTCAAAAACTACCCAATGGCAAAATGAGAATTCGCGCTATTGCGGAGGGACATTTTTCTTGGTTTGAGCTAAAACATCTCCAGTTGCGAGAAAACTCAATGCAAAGTTACGAAATTTCGTGTCGCCGCACATTTAATGGATTTTCTTGAACGTTAAGACCTGCTGAGCCAAATCCAAAAAAATGTCCCTCGGCCCACATGTCCTTTATATGTCATATATGACAGCACAAGAAACAATTTTGGCCGATTCCACAGTTTTGAGAAATCGATGTTCAAAAATTTTTGGTCTGTCAGATGTCAGTATGTCAGAAAGTTTTAGCTATTTTTTGTGGATTTTTACTAGTTTCGTACTCTCATGAGAATCTGCAGATTATAAGCTTTAAAATGATGTATCAAGCTCTTTCCAACTCACAAAATTGCGAAAGTTATGGCGTTTCAAAAAATACGCACAAAAGCACTGCACAAAACGAAACCAGCACCTTAAGTCGTTTAAGCTGTTTAAGGTGGTGATTCCTTTTGGAGACATCAACTTTGAACCGTGATTACTCATTCATTAATAGGAGTTACGAAGCCATTTTTATATCGAAATGGAGCTTAATAATTTCTCTTTCTAATGAATACAGTGAACATAACTTTAGTTTTGGAAAATTATTTTACTGCATTTTCGAAGTAATTTAATCTTCCAGATTTTTTGCAGCCTAATTCAAATTTTTTTGGGAGAATTCATTCTATTCCACTATCAAATAGCTGGGAACCCTTTTTTAATTATTATGAAACCGCTCTTCATTATAAAGAAATTAACTAAAATGTATGTGCATCCTGGATTTTGCGTACTTTTCCCAACTTTGGCAAGCGACCACGTTAGCTCGAAATCAGCAATCGGGGCAACTAAAAAAGGGTCCCTGGGTATTTTTGTGTAAAACACGTCCAGCAAGTGGCAACCCTCTAGCTTGCATACTAAATGCTCCACAATCGCTGGAAAAAATTGGTCCTGTTTTTGCAAAAACTACATTTTTTATGACAGCAGCGTACGGGATAACATTTAAAAGAATACAATGCCATGAATAATCGGCCCCGACGAGACCTTCAAATTGGCACCCTTAGTTTAATTTTACGGCTTGCGTAGCTCAAGATATGGCGGATTATTTGATTCCTGCAAAAATGACAAGTTTTGAACGCCAAAATAAGAAAATCAGCTATATCTCACTATAGAGAAAAGCTAGAAAGGTGCTTCAAACAGCAAAAATATAGAGCCCAGCAAGATCTTTCGAATGAATACAATCATGGCTATGTAGCCACTGTCTAATGTTTAAAAATCGGCAAAAACTGCCCTGAACGGAGACGTCGATGTTTTGAAGCGAGATTGCACGGGGGGTGTTGGAATGCTAAAAGAACTTATTTTGGAAAGTTTCATCAAATTTCATCTTGATTTGTACCGTCAACCGATAATATGTGCCCAAAAGGAATCACCACCTTAAGTAGAAATCGGTTTCACAAAAACCACTTCGTTTAAGTTAAGCCGTTTAAGTACTTTTCGTGAATCGACCCACAGCCATTCCCGTTTCTTGTGTCAGGTAATCACGTGTAAAGAAATCGGTACTTGTATCTGCTGTTCATTACACCTGTATCTGTCAAGAACTGCCAGAATTGCCTCATAAACTCAACATTATGGTTCTTTATCAGGGCTTAACAGGTGGCATCTTAATTGTATTTGTTAGATTCGGAGATTGCGGACACACAATGAGACGTATTCCATTTCATGCAGCACAACAAGTTAGTAGCTCAGCTCACACCAAGGGCCTTTTCATAAAATGATTAAACGGATTCACTTAAACGGATTAACTTAAATGGATTAAATGAATGTAAAAGACGTATTCATAAAATCACGGATTAAACTACTTAAACGGATTAAACTTTG
The DNA here is from genome assembly GCA_030248195.1 of Trissonchulus latispiculum. NCBI lineage: Eukaryota > Metazoa > Nematoda > Enoplea > Enoplida > Ironidae > Trissonchulus > Trissonchulus latispiculum. The sequence continues at coordinate 11,291 of JASAND010006224.1, forward strand.
CCACGACTTAAACGGATTAACTTAAATGGATTAAATTAAGCCATTTAAGTCGTTTAATCCGTATTTTATGAATACGCTTTTAATCCGTTTAAGTTAATCCGTTTAAGTTAATCCGTTTAAGTTAATCCATTTAATCCGCCAGTTTAATCCTGATTTTGTGAACACAAATGAAGCTCACAGATTTCAAAAAGTATCTATTCCATTAATATCAATTTCAGTGATTGATGCTACAGTTGTAAATTTTAAGCATATTACTTCAGTTAATGAGTGACAAAGTCCTACTTCAAACTATAGCTAACATCTGCAATAAGTATCGTTCATTGCGCATATCAAACTTTGCAGTGTTTTTACAACGATGAGTTTCTGGTTTGGTTTTTCGAAGTGCTTGCTTGAGAATTAACTGTACATTAGACTAGTAACAATAGATTGCTACTTTGAGATTATTAGTACAATGAGTACATAGATTAATTCTGCGCCAGAACAACATTGAAATGTTGTAATCTCGTAAAAGCACGCCCAAGAATGGTGGGGTTGCTTTTGGTTGATTCTTGACCATTACAAATTCTGCTGAGTTCACATATTTTGTAGTCCCCCCCATGGGAGTTCTCAAAACTGCTACTACATTCTGTTTAACCATTCAAAAGTGACTCCGACGTGTTATAATAATTATTGGAAAGTGAAAAAAGTATGTCTAAAGTTTAAGCTTTAAGTTTGAATTTTTGGTGAATCTTTAAATTTATAACTTGCGAAAATAGAAGCACGTAACCATATTTCCAAAACGTGCGGTTCTGTCCTGAATTGTCAGCAAATGTTACAGAAATGGCTTCTAGCGATGAATGTACTCTTCAGTAAGAAAACTTTTTTCGGTTTTAGTCTTTTTGCGACCTTTTTCACAAAAGAAAAAATCACCAACAAGTTTCTGTAAAAAGGTGCAGGTTGGCTGTTACGGTAAAACTAACGCCAAATTCAAGCTCTCCGACCTCTATAACCTGAGTAGCACATCTTTTTAGGTATAGTACCTCAGCCCCTTCTGACCGATTGACCGGCTGTTAGCAATGACCCCAACCCTCCGAAAAAAGGAGTGGTCAGGACCACATATGTGAGCTAAAGCTACATAGAAATTAATGCCACATTTGAATTCTACGTCCTGGAAATCCTAGCTAGGCACGTTTTTAGGCTTCCAGGGCCTTAAAATACAACGTTTGACCTGTCATGTGACCTTGACCAAGATGATGTGACCTTGGTGTTTAAGGTGCTGCAAGAATTAATTAATCTCTTTGTGTAAATTTCACCTTACAGGCTCAATTCTATATAAAGCGGATGAAACTTTCCAGATGCATTGTTTTGGTGCAATTTACATTCTGGATGGAACCAGCCCCGCATTTGGGGTCAAAAATGGCCATCTTCGAGGAAATCAGTTTTTCAAAATTACTGCCAAAATCTTACGGACAATTTTACTTTATTTTATATGCAATCGATACACAGTAGTGTTGGGATTGGCTAAAATTTTCCCTGGTTGGCTTGGCTTGGCTTGGCCGGAGTTTGAAGTTGGCCAGCCAATTGGCCGTTGGCTAAGCCAGTAGCCATTTTTAGCAATTTGCCAGCGTTGGCTAGCTGGAAATTACTGTTTTTATTTATCTACCGTGCTTAATAATGTGTCAACTTAATTGAACTTTATTAAAAATAGCTTTTCCAATCGTTAGCGCCAATCCGCAATAATTCTGTTTTAATTTTGCTGGAGGACTGCAATTGATGAGACGTTGACCGCTATACAAAATTGAAAACTAAGTTGTTAGCACCATTAAAATTTGCATGCAATTAGAAAGTCTATTGAAAAACTAAACTATCTACGATAAAAGAGTACGGACATATCGAGAACTTAGAGTTAAGTGTCATGTGTCAGTATATAAAAAATTTTGAGCTGGGCCAACAGTAGGCCACTGGCCGGCCAAGCCAACTGGTTGAGATTTTCTCGGCCAACGCACAACACTAATACACAGTCAAGTTCTATATTTGCCAATGCCTACTAGCTGGAGTTCGTTGCTTTTAGCTAGAGATTTTGCTGAAAAACTATATTGCAAATATTTTGTTTTGAACATCAATTTCTCAGAAACTACCCTATGAAGATTCGCATAATTTTCGGCAGGGCGAAAATTTGTACTATTGCGGAGGGACATTTTGCTTTGAGCTGAAACTTGTCCAGTTGCGAAAAACTTAATGGAAGCTGCAAAATTTCGTGTCACCGCACATTTGGCATATTTTCTGGAGCATTAAGACATGTTAGCGAAATCCAAAAAATGTCCCACATGTGCTTGAAATCAAGGCATAAAAAGAAATTTTTTTCCGATTCTACAGATATGAGAAATCGACGTTGAAAAATTGACGATCAATGTTTAGTCGGTATGTCAGAAAATTTCTTGGGAATTTTGCTAGTTTCTGTAATCATATGAATGTACTCATTATAGGCTCATGTTTAAAGCTCTTTCCAACTCCTAAAATGGCAAAAGTGACAGCGTTTTAAAAATCACTACTCAAAAGGATACCATCACCAAAAGTACAGACTGACTATACTGAAGTAGTTTTTAAATAGTAGTAGAATATTGTGCATATTATGTGCTTCAATGAAAAGCAAATCTCTTTCGAACTCCGAGTACTGGGCAAGTTACGACATGTAAAGGTACAGCACATGAGGAAACAGCCACCTACTACACGAGTTCCTTTTCGTAGCTGCAGATTTTATTTTGCTATCTTCTATCTAAAGTTGTTGCGCGGGAAAGATGAGAAAAGTAGACTGTATGCGGGTTGCGCAAATATTATATCTGTCTTTCCAGAACTAAGAGCGATTTCATTAATAACTATGGGCGATCCTCCGCTATTTGATATAAGTGTCGAGTGATCAAACCATTGTCTCACCTAAAAATTACTTCCGTCGGCAAAAATTTTAAAAATTGCACTCGTTCGGCAAACTGGCAAAAAATTAAAAAATTAGCTAAGAAAATTCTAGAAAATTTTAAAAACGTTTCATTATATTCATTGAAAAGAGAAAATGTTAAGCTACATTTTGATATAAAAATGACTGCCTAGCTCCAAGCAATGAATCAGCAATAAAAGCTTAAAGTTGATGTTACCAAACGGAATCGTTACTATAATTGATGTTTAATCCATTTAATCCCCGCAAATAACAAGGATTAAACTTTAATGCTTTTGAACTGTTTTTAAGTGACGGATTAAACGGATTAAACTTAATCATTTTATGAAAAGGCCGCGGATTAAAGTTTAATCCACCATTGGTTTTAATCCGTCGCGATTTTATGAATACGTCACGGATTAAAGTTTAATCCGTCGGTATTTTATGAAAAGGTTTTTGATCGACGGATTAAACTAGTCTGTTTAAGTCACGGATTAAACTTTAATCAGTTTAATCCGTGAGCGTATTCATAAAATGATTAAACTTTTAAGTTAATCCGTTTAATCATTTTATGAAAAGGCCCCAAGTGCAGGATAACATCTCCTATTTGCTCGAATAGCTACTTATCTAATACTCCCACTTAGCTAGTAGAGCAAATAGTGCAATTTAAATTGGCTGTAACAGATGGTAATTTTCATGAAGAGTTCTGTTCCGTTGCATTATTAAAGTGAGCTTCATATGTCGGCCAGCTCCCACTGAAGAATGCAACCCTTTCGAACTTGTTGGCTGTATTTGTTATAGTGCCGCATTAAGCTCTCCAGCTCCCCTTTTTTCTGCTTTGGTCGTTTTCCCAAATAATTTCGTTCACACATTTCGAGAATCAGCTCGTACCACAAAATGTACCTTCGTCGCAAACCAATGAAATCCAACGACATGGGAACCTGCACATAAGCATGTTCTACCCCAATGCCATGCATTCATGCCACCAATTTCCAGAAGCTCTTTATCAACGAAAAAATCTCGCACAGAATTGTTTTCAATCCATGCCATACCACCAACAGTGGTCAGGTGCGCACAGCTGTAGCTGTGTATATCGAACGTTCAGGAAAATTTGTTGCTGTAGGCAACGCAACGCATGAATGTCATCGCGACATTGTACATTATTGACAATATGTCATTCTTTGTCTGTTCAAAGAAGTCAGCCACAACCAGAACACTACTTTGACGAGCTAAAGGCTTTCTCCCGAATTAGTCAATCAAATGATGCCTCTGTCATTTGGGCCATATTCCACAATGGTCGCAGATAAACAACTGTAAATTCTATTCTCCATATAAAGCTAAGTTTCCACAAGAGACTTGGGTTGGCAACAGTTACATTCCATTTTCGCAAAATGTTACGCAGAAGATACGAGGGCTGGGCCCATAACCTGTTAGATTCGGAGATTGCGGACACACAATGAGACGTATTCCATTTCATGCAGCACAACAAGTTAGTAGCTCAGCTCACACCAAGTGCAGGATAACATCTCCTATTTGCTCAAATAGCTACTTATCTAATAGTATTCATGCGGCCGTATTGAGGCCCTTGAGTTACATAAAAAGCAAATATTGGATTTAATAAGGTGTGGAAATTACTCAATCTGTGCTTAACTGGAAATGCCTTAACTTTTAATGCCTGGATTCGAACCTTTGACCTTTTCACCCTTCGTTACGTGTGTGGGCGGCCGTATTGAGGCCTCCCACATTAGCATGTAATCCCATTTATTGCGTCAGCCTTATCAAGGGGCGGTCGTAATTGAGTCCCCCCTTAATTTCAATGGTTCGTCATCTTGCGTGAGCCTTTACATAACAGTCACAAATGTGCCTAAAATAACAATAGAACACATTTTAATTAACACGACAATCATATTGTCGGCCAATCACGACAATTACGCAAAAATCAAAACAATTGCACAATGTCAAAATCATTCTTTTCCTTATTCCTGAAACAACAATAAGTACATATCAAATTACACAATTTAATTCATACGCACTAGTTTTATTTTTTCATTTATTAAGGAGTTCTTAACTCCTCCTTTCCCCCTTTCTTTTTCATAGGGCGGCCTTTCATCTTTTGCCGCCCGCCTGTTTGTCTGGGGCCAATCCTATCAAGCGTTACAATACAGGTTGAAACCTGAATCCGGAGTCAAAATGAGATTCAAAACTCGACCCCGGTCCTATCAGTAAGGGGTTGACTTTGTCCAAGTTTTTGAATAGGGACTCAATCCGGGTTGAAACTCGATCCCAATCCAGTCCTATCATTAAGTCGGGATTAAGATTTTGGGGTTGAAATGGGGTTTTGAAATGAAATCTGTTTTCAGTGGTTTTCAGCCTAAAAGCACAAAATAACACATTACACGTCACGCAGTACACAATTCGGGTCTAAAGCCAACAGTTGTTGTGGATAAAATCCCCAGTATCCCGAATAGATGCTATTCTTTGCGCTCCCTCTGCTTGCAACCCACTCCGCTTCTGCAGGTACGTTGGCCAGCGTGCCTGTATTTACTGTGTGTAATTATTGTGTGTATGTGCTAGTATAGTGTACCAGCCTTGCGTCTATATAATATTTTATAATAAATATTCATTATATTTCGTTCCAACTAGGGCTAGTTAGGGTTTATCTAGGCAGCATATGTAGTGATTTATAGATGTACGATCTATTGGCGAGGCTTCCCCAAGACTGGCTCTACCCAAGCCAGGCGTGTTCTTCATTGTAGGCGCAATCCTAGTAGTGGCTTGCACTGATACTTCGGTATTCCCCCTACATTAGTCTGCCAGGACAGCGAACAGATTCTGCTCTGATTTTTGATTTGATCTCATCATTTGAAGACATAGAACTTTGCGTTCGCCTGGAACTTGTTTTCCTGGGCTTACCTGGGTTCAGAATCTGAATCTCCTGACTTCATCTGATCTCATTATTTGAAGAGACAGAACCTTGCGTTCGTTTTGATTTGCGCCACCTACGTATCTACGTGCCTATCTACGATTTTACCTAAGCCTTAACGACAAGTCTAAAGCGCCTGGCTTTTTCTGGAGTGTAAGTTTTTGTCCACATACGTACTTTATTGATCTTTTTTCTCCCCCTGTCAGTTTTCTGAGCATGTCAGACACACCTAGCCTTAATGGCCAGTGACGTTTTTAAATTCTGTTAGGCCTGTGTTTGTTTACTTAGACGGAGTGCCTGTCTAGTGTACGTACGTATAACATTAGTCTGCTTGTGTTAGGTTTTTCTCTTTATAATTCTGGAATACCAAACCTGGATCTGAATCTTTCATTTAATCCATCTCTGGCCGATATGACCTCTATGAACGCTTGGAATCCTTTGGGCGAACATCGTTTTTCCTGGGATCCATCTGATTTTGAGGGTCGCTGGACGACGGTCAACCCACCGGTTGGACCCCATTGGCAAGCACCCCATTGGCGCTAATTTGGGACCGACAACCCACATTCATCCGGTATATGACACTTCGCTGACCGTACCGACGCTACTGTCTTGAGAGCCTCTTTCTCACTTCCAGCGGCAGATTGGAGCACCTTTTGTCATGAAACATGCCCGTCTTGAAACAGTTCTACGAACCAATCGCAAAGACGGCTGATCTGTACGCCCGCGAAATCTTTAAGCGAAGCCAGCGGACGTCAGAGTCCAGTTCGCAAATACCTTAATGAACTGCGTTCCTTGGCCTGCAAGGGTTTTCCTAATGAACGACCCAAAGATCGGGAATTGAAGATCGTCGAGCGAGCTTCTAGCGATCTTAAAACCTCATTGCGGTCCAAGGTGGCAAGCTCATTTGCGGACGCTTGTCATTGGGAATATAAGGAACCCAACGACATCATTACGAGAGCGGTTCATATCTTGCAGATGGTTGAGGACGGCGATCCCCAAGCGCAATTGGAAGCGGTCAGTGCGCTTTCGAACGACCACGTCGTGGACGATTCGACGGTAGAGGCATGCCCTCAATATGTACGAGAATTGCAACGAGATCTGCAAGATCTGCAGAACCTGGTGATCCAGCAGACCCGTGCGTCTTGTCCTCTCGCGGCCGAAGGGGCAGCTGCCGCTTGTGTCTCTAGGGGACGACCCCAGCCTTGACGGCCTGGATCCTGATGATCTATGTATGTTAATTGCCCAGCAATCAAGAGGTAATTCTGGCACACGACTGGATGGGTTAGAGATCCACGAGATCAACAAAAGACGGTTTCATGTCTGTATTGAGAGACACAGTGACATCACTGAATGAGGTGTGCCCACTATAATCGTTCTGTTCGAGTTGCGGGGTCGAACCCACTTCGCGGAGCGATGTTCTGTAATCTCGGTTTGGCACCCTGGTATTTCCGGACACCTCGGCGGAGAACCCGAATTGTCCGCCTGCCAAATCGGGTGGACGTGACTCCACTGGCCGCGGTGGTGGCGGTATTAAGAAGTTTTACTGCAGGAAAAGCTCGTGACATGGTGGGCAAGGTGACAAGGGAGGATCCGGGCAAACCTCAAATTTGGATCAGGGAAACGAGTAGTGGGGAGCTGGATTGTGATCAGTGTTCGCTCCCTCCTCAAGCTAACTTGGTCTGTTTTACTGGTGACCCCAATGGTTCTTCTGTCTCCCACTTTCCCGTACCCACAGGAATCGCCATCACGTAAAGGTGGATGGACTGCTCAACTTCAGGGGCAAGTGTTTATGTTGACGGACAATGACTCTCTGCAAGACTTTTCTGATTCATCATCACATTTGGAGGGTAGCGCTGACGGCTGGACCTGCATGATGGGTTATTCTCCTCACGAATGTCAACTTTGGGCCTGTGCGACTGGGGTGATTCCTAGCGAACCGATTGGACCTAAGAAACCTCCCACCTCTACACGACAACCCGAGAAACGAGGAAAATCAAAACAATCAAAGGGCAATGGTTTTCCTGGTCAAGACACACCACCTGTGTCTAAACACCGGCCAATGGTGTCTAAACACCACATGTGAAGTTTGACTATACTGATCTTAGTAAAAATGCTGCTGTCTGACTTTTACTCTCTAGGATAAGACTAAACTACAGGTAACAACAGTGGTGTGTGATGCTGGAGAATTGCCCGGTCCTGACCAACTGAGAGACGACGAAATAATTACAACGGTTTATTTAATTTCAACAAGAACTTGATGACCAAATTAGAATGAAACATTAATTTCAAACACCAAATTATGAACTTGACAAAATACTAAACTAAACGCAAAAACGCCCGACAAAAGCCGGCAGAGCGACAAGAGCAGAAACCTAACCCAACAACCAATTTGACTAGCCCCAAAGATTCGAACCCAAAAGATCGTACCCGACCACTCACTATAGAACTTACACCCACACTGTTCCCAACCAAAACCAATATGGAGCACTACAACTATTAGCTATCCGGACCTACGAATTCAGACAAGAGTAAAGCGAAATGATTGAACGTTTGTCAAATGAAATGTTAATTTCACTTAGGCTTAGCAGCTCGAGTATAATTTATATCTTTCCCGCCGGTGCTAACTTCACATAATACCCCCTCTTTTGGCCCCGGGCGGCCTCGGACGGGTCCACTAAGTTAGAAAACTTGGTAAAAAAGGATTACTCACAGGTACCTTAGGTATTAGTAAAGATAAAACGTTTGTAAAAATTACGTAAAGATAAAAAGAAAAGACAGCGGTGAACATACACCATACCACGGTTGAGCACACGACTTTTTAACATGCTAACCGGCCGACGATAAAACTACTCGTAACTAAATCGAGACATTTGTGACAAACTACTGCAAAACTTACTTACCTACTTCAAAACCTACGTAAAATTTTAAATTCCCGCCCGAGCACACCCAGGTACCAAAAGAGTAGGGAGCACCGACAGGAAACA
>JASAND010006225.1:0-18276 GCA_030248195.1 Trissonchulus latispiculum
GCTTTTCATGCAGCTAAGCGTGTTAATATTTCGTCTGTTTTACCATATATATATATATATATATATATATATATATATATATATATATATATACCCATATAATTGGAAGGCCAAGCTTTCAGTTTAAGGTTTACATTAGAAACTATCAATACAGTCATTCATTTACCCATGGCAAATCGATCCTTAGTCCACTGGGTCTGCCCGACTTGAGCCTGCTGGCCCACCTTGCAGCTCATCTGAACATGCTCACCCTCCACCACTGTCACATTCTCCGGCTCAATCTCAAAATACTGCTGACTAAATCCGTGCTGCTGTTGCTGTTGCTGTTGTTGCTGTTGTTGCTGAGTAAGAATTTGGGCTAAAACCAACATCAGTCTATTAACCACCATCAGTTATCTGCTGCATAGACGTCATTAATATACGTACAATAATTATACAGACAGTACAAAATGTCTGCTTTTGTTTGTATACAGTACAAACAACCGTTCAAGCATAAGCAGTCCAGGTTGTCAGGTGGGATACAAAATGGCAGGGACATCGAGAAATTGGCGAAATTGATTTGAGTTCTCAAATCAGCAATGACGACGATGAGCAAAGAGTTGATGATGAGAAAATTAATCACTATTGGTAAATAAATTAGTTCTATATAGAAAGGACTATATAAGAAGTCATAACTGTCTTCGAACGATAAACCGTGAAAATGTATATATATATATATATATATATATATGTATTTAGAAATGTCAAAAATATCAATGTCAAAATAAAAATTAAAAATAAATTCAATATATAATATCACACAGAAATATCTAAAGGCAACATCACATATCTATATATATATGTATATATATATGCGTACATTTTTTCATCATTCAGCCTGGCTTTTTCCTTCAGTAGGAAGGGGAAGGAACACACACCCCCCCCAAGAAATCGTCATTCTCGACCAGACATGTGCAGGAGGCGAAATTTTAGGGGGGGCTAAACCGTCAGCCGGGGACGCCGAAATACCGCATATTTTACCGTTTTCCCCCAAAACTGGAAGCATCCGGATTCTGTGGGGGGTGAGCGACTCCTCCAGAAGAGCTCCAGGACTGGAGAGGAACCCCCCAAACTCCCCCAATCATATGTATGTCCCCGGCTTGGCTCATCGCCCCTAACATCCCCCAGGATTCGGGCAATTCTCCCACAGACCAAAAAGGTTTTGAACGCAACTTTTAAAAACATTTTCCGGCTTCCGTTGGGTTGGTTTTTAGGTCTTTTAAGCACATTTATCAATTTTAAGATTAAATTTAAGTTCAAAATTATTCAGTTGTGACCTGAATTTATTCCTGGCCCTCCCCAGACAGAAATTTAGCCAAGGAAAAAGCCAATCCGTCATACTACAAATTAGAGATGAGATCAGGGCCGAATTTTCAGGCCCGGCCCGGCCCGGCCCTGTTCAAATCATGGGTCTGCCCGGCCCGGCCCGGCCCTCTGTCAAAAATTTCAGGCCCTTGCCCGGCCCGGCCCTGAGTGCCGTCTAGGTCTGCGCGGCCCGGCCCGGCCCTGAAAAGCCCTGATTTTTAAAAAAATTCTTCGATGGCGTCTTGAGACGTGTACAATCATGTGTTCTGCCTCACTACCTTATTTTCGGGACCCAAAGCACATGATCTCTCAGATCAATTATGCATAATGAATATTTCAGAATCCCACCCTCCTAAGAAAATTAGTCAAGAAAAATAAATCGGAGGACTAAATTAGCCCGAGGTCGAATTACCGAAGTGGTTTAATGTTTTAGTGAGTTTAAAATAGTTACATAGTAGGTTGAATTTTTGTTACTCAAAAGCAGACAAACAAACACAAACAGGCACTCATTATCACCTAAAATTTCGAAAAACCGTACGCAAACTCAAACAATATTTGGCACATGCAGTCTCATTTGGTGCAAAGAAAGCAAGAAATTTGAAGTCAGGAAGGCAAAGACAATTATTAGAATTGGAAAGTGTACATGTGCAATAGATTAATCTGTAAAAACGTCAGGGCTTGGCAGGGCCGGACAGGGGGGCCATTATAAAAAGCGGACGCGGACGCGGAAGCGGACTCGGGGTATAAAAAGCGGACGCGGACGCGGAAGCGGACTCGGGGTATAAAAAGCGGACGCGGACGCGGAAGCGGACTCGGGGTATAAAAAGCGGACGCGGACGCGGACGTAGGGTATAAACAGCGGACGTCACTCTTTGGTATAATCCGCGTACGCGGACTAAGGGTATAATTTGCGGACGCGGACGCGGACGTGAGGTATAAAATGCGGACGCGGACTTAAGGTATAAAACGCGGACACAAAGCGGACCCTAATATAATCTGCTTGCAGCATAAAGTAATCAGGTTTCATAAATTACTTTTAAAAGAAACACATTAATACAACTTTAGCCCAAAAAGCTTTGGACGACGTCATAAAATAGCTGCAATAAAATAGTAATTAATTAGTGCTAATTATATAATTGCCTATGTGTATGCCTATATATATGTCTGTTTGTGTTATGTTTCCTTTCCTTTCTAGTTTGCAAAGTTGAAAGGAAAGGAGCATGATCAAAGTTTATAATCACTGATTATTAAGTATTATTAATCAGTGCGTAAACCATTATCAAAACCTTAAGTCATTTTAATAATTATATAAAAGAAATATTTTCAAATTTTTACCAAAAACTGCTTTGGAAATATTCTAATATATATAATTCTCTAATATTGAAGTTTAGAATTTTTCAGATTTTTATTAACAAGTTAAAGTCTCACACTATCTGGTGGAGAATGAAAGTGAAAGCTGTTGCTTGGAACCATGTTTTTAGTTGAATTTTAGAAAAAAGTTGGGAAAAAGTATTCGGAAACGGTTTCGCAGCTGAATCACAGCACTCAAGAACTGCTATCGCATCTTTGGTTCCTAATTAAATAAATTTCGATTTTTACTAAATGCCAGTTGATTCTTGAAAAGTGGCTTTCTAAGCAAAACCGAGTGAAGTAAAGAAAGATTAAAGAACTGAAAACCACTCAAAATTCCGAAAACGTTTCCGATATCTTATAATCACTATGAAAGTTAAATAGGACCAGGATTTCTTGACGGACTTGGCGTTTGACGGGGAGTGCATAGTAAAAAGTGGCTCTTTGAGAACTTCCACAATTCCACCTCAAACAAAGCTGATTAGATTGGGCGATCCAAATGCGTTCATATATTGATAGCTTGTTCACTTATGATCAATGATCAGTGATTTTAAAAATTTTAGAAAAAGTTTAAATCTTTAAATTTATAAGTTTTTCGTAAACATCGATGCTGCTGCAAATTTTTGCTCCTTGTCAACATCTGAAAGTGATGTACTAAAGTTATATACACATTTTTGCGAAAACTGATAAACCAATGAAATGAAATATTAAAATTTAAATTTTTGATATCCCTGTGCCTTTCCTAACATGCTACATGCCTTCATATAAATGTAGTACCTAACTAACCAGCTTAATTTGTTATGGAAAACATTCATTTCCAGTTTAGTTTTTCTATTCTATTTTTCATTCGTAGTTTCATATTTTATTCGTTAAGGTTGACCTAACCACCAAAACTTTGGCTAGCCCAGAATATGTGAAACCCGAGTGAAAGTGCAAGAATGGAAAAATTTTTCTCTTAATTTTTAATAATTGCAGCTATTTCATGACGTCGTCCAAAGCTTTTTGGGTTAAAGTTGTATTAATGTGTTTCTTTCTGTAAAAGTAATTTATGAAACCTGATTACTTTATGCTTCAACCAGATTATATTAGCGTAAGCGTTGTGTCCGTGTTTTATACCTTAAGTCCGCGTCCGCAGTTTATACCTCGCGTCCGCGTCCGCAAATTATACCCCGAGTTCGCGTCCGCGTTTTATGGTGGTGTCTAAAACCAGGAACAGGAACAGGAACAGGAATAGGAACAAAGGTCTAAAACCAGGAACAGGAACAGGATCAGGAACGGGGTCTATTTTCAGGAACAGAATCAGGAACAGGAACGGGGGTCTAATTTCAGGAACAGAATCAGGAATAGGGGTCTAATTTCAGGATCGGGAACAGGGGTCTAATTTCTGGAACAGAATCAGGAACAGGGGTCTAATTTCAGGAACGGGAACGGGGGTCTAATTTCAGTAACAGAATCAGGAACAGGGGTCTAATTTCAGGAATAGGAACGGGGGTCTAATTTCAGGAACAGGAACGCGGGTCTAATGTCAGGAACAGAATCAGGAATACTGGTCTAATTTCAGGAACGGGAACGGGGGTCTAATTTCAGGAACGGGAACGGGGGTCTAATTTCAGGAACAGAATCAGGAACAGGGGTCTAATTTCAGGAACAGCTACGGGGGTCTAATTTCAGGAACAGAATCAGGAATACTGGTCTAATTTCAGGAACGGGAACGGGGGTCTAATTTCAGGAACAGAATCAGGAACAGGGGTCTAATTTCAGGAACAGCAACGGGGGTCTAATTTCAGGAACAGGAACGGGGGGTCTAATTTCAGGAACAGGAACGGGGGTCTAAAACCAGGAACATGCATACCTGAACTGGAGGTCAAATTTCACTGACCCTTGTGTAAGCAAATTTGGGTACCCCTCGTGAGAGCGATTTTTCTTAGGGGTACTTTTTAAAGCGATTTTTAAGCGATTTTCGCCATTTTTTAACAAAAAACAGCGATTTTTTAGCCAAAACTCGTTTTTTCGACGTTTTTTAGCTAAAAATAGTTATTTTAAGTGAAAAATTCCGGCGAAGCCGGAAAATTTTTGGAAATTTTAGTCGTAAAACCTAATTTTTGGGCAATTTTCTGACCCCTTGTGGCCAATTTTCTTACCCCTTGTGGGAGCAATTTCGCGACCCCTTGTGGGCGACTTCGCCGAGGGGGGGGGAATTTCCCCCCCCTTTCCCCCCCCCTTGTCCACCTGTGGGAACATGAAATTGGATCAGTATTCCTGATTCTGTTCCTGACATTAGACCCGCATTCCTGTTCCTAAATTTAGACCCCTGTTCCTGATTCTGTTCCTGAAATTAGACCCTCGTTCCTGTTCCTAAATTTAGACCCCTGTTCCTGATTCTGTTCCTGAATTTAGACCCCCGTTCCTGTTCCTGAAATTAGACCCCCGTTCCTGTTCCTGAAATTAGACCCCCATTCCTGTTCCTGAAATTAGACCCCTATTCCTGATTCTGTTCCTGAAATTAGACCCCCGTTCCTGTTCCTGAAATTAGACCCCTTTTCCTGATTCTGTTCCTGTTTTTAGACCACGGTTCCTGTTCCGGTTCCTGTTCCTGTTCCTGGTTTTAGACCTTTATTCCTGTTCCGGTTCCTGTTCCTGTTCCTGATTTTAGACACCACCGCGTTTTATACCCCACGTCCGCGTTCACGTCCGCTTTTTCTACCTTACGTCCGCGTCCGCTTTTTATACCCCGCGTCCGCTTCCGCGTCCGCGTTTTATACCCCGCGTCTTAAGACGTTTCCGCGTCCGCTTTTTATACTGGCCCGGACAGGGCCGGGCCGGGCCGGGCTTTTTCCGTTGGGAGCTGCGGCCCGGCCCGGCCCGGCCCTTACCAATTTTTTCACAGGCCCGGCCCGGCCCGGCCCTGACTGGACATCAGATCTGCGCGGCCCGGCCCGGCCCGTCGGACCGGGCCGGGCCGGGCTTTCGCGGCCCTGATCTCATCTCTACTACAAATCATAGAAATCCTGAAATCATAAAACTATTAAACTAGCCAAGTAAAGCGCATCATTAAAGTTTAATCATAAAACCTCCATTAGTTATTTCGAGAAGCAGGATGACATTTTCGTAAATATATATATATATATATATATATATATATTATAATGGAAGCAACGAAAACTGAAACAGTTTTGTTCTTTGGCGGACTATGTCTGAAAAGTTGCAGCAGTAGAGCTTAATCCATTTTGATAATATCTTCTTGAAATTATGTAGCAAAGGATAGAAAATTGGATCCAGCATTTAGCTGACAATTTGATTGAAATCTACAAAATCAGATTAACTTAGGTATATATATATATAATCTTGATCCCAAAATATCTGACAAGATTGGATTTAGGGAGGGATGAAGTCAGTCCAAAACATTTTGAGGTTATATATATCCCAAAAACTAAATTTATTCATCCAGACTCGACTCAATCCTACATAGGTATAAGGAAAAAATCCGTCTGTGCAAGAAAACCAAATTGAGGATCAAAACACGTTGGTTTCCGATCCGAACCAATTATTCCAGTCAGCAAACCAAAACCAGTGAAACCAGTCAGTCAGTTGAGTCAGTAAAAGGTTGGTTGGGTTTCCCTTTCTGGAGTGGTGAAGGGGAAGTCTTTAGGAAAAAGTGTCCTACCAACAACCAGTGTGTCTTAAGCTCTAATGAAGCAAACCAGGGAAAAATGATTGACCTAAAGAAAGAGCAAGAAAGACAAAAAGACGTCAAGGGTAGGAGAGGTCCGGGACTCCCTTTGGAACGACCAATTATGAAGAAAACCAAAAGATAAAAGAAACAATGTAACAAATGTCATGCTTAATGTGTCACACATACAATACTAACATTTATATATACGTACGTATATATATATATTAGAGATGCACCGGGGCCGCCACTACCGGGGCCGGGGCCTCATCGTGGCCCCGGCCGGGGCCGGGGCCGGGGCCTGGAAATTGGGGGTCCAAATCGAAAATTTTCCAAAATTTTTTGGAAAATTCAAATTTTGTAATAATTTTTAATATACATACCAACGTTACTATCGTTGTTTTCATTCATATCGGCGGGAAAACAAACGATTTGTAACATTTTGACTTTCGAAAATTCAAAATTTTGGTCAAAAAATGTCAAAAATTTACAAAATTTTGCTAATTTTTGGCCCCGGTCGGTACCGGGGCCTGACTACCGGGGCCGGGGCCAGGCCCCGGTGCATCCCTAATATATATATTATATACACGTATTTAGAACTTCTTTAGGAAACGTAGGAAAGTTATATTTATTTATACATAAACCTGATTGACAGATGAACTTACTTAAAATGCAGAAGACTACATTTCCACAGGCTTTGACAACAAGCATAGATTTAGTCTAACCAGAGATAATTGGAAATTAATACTGGTTAATAAAAAATTAATAACTACCAAATCATTCAGACAAATCCAATTCCAAGGAATATCGATAGAAGATTCAAAGTAGTGTCTCATTGCCCAAATCAATAGAAAAACTTATATATATATTAGCAATAACAATAGATTATATATATATAATTCCAATTCAAATTAAAATTCAAAAATTAGAAAACACCTAAAACTAAGATTTAAAACAGTATATAACCTACATATAGTCAGTTGACTGCTACGGAAACACAGATTCCCGTAAATCTTCTTAAATGGTTCGTATAAAAAAGCTACTGGAAAGAAAACTATATACATGCTTTCATAGAATTCAAATTGTAGGCTGAGCCAAAGAAAGAGTAACGGAAAGACACCTGCGGAGGATTTCAAACGAACTTCGCAACTGAGCAAGACCTTACGTAATGGTTAAAATAATGACAAAGTGCCAAAGGATATATATATATATATATATATATATATAAGTTTTATGTATAAAAATTCGGATATATATAAGTCTTTTATGTATAAAAAATCCGGATCTGTTGGCTTTCCTTTGTGCAAGTTTTTAGGAAAATCGGAAACAAAAATTCTTTATCCCATTGGTCGGAACTTACTCAATTAAAATTTATTTGTTAATTTAAAAAATTTTGACTGCCTCCAGCAGTCCCGTCATTTAAAAATTGTAAAGCTATCGACTAAAAAATGTGCAATACCTTAGATTTTATTAGAGATAGTCCTTGTCAAAGAGAGTACGACCAGAAGTCAACCTATGGAGGAAAAATCAGGAAAATTTCATCATCAGGTTATTTATATATATAGGTACGTATATGTATGATATATATATATATATATATATATATATATATAAACTATATATACGTATATACTGAGTTAGAGTCAGGTCTAACAACAAGACGGGGGAGCGAGTGAGAGAGTTTTGATTTGGTTGAAGAAGTTTTATAAATCTAATAAAGAATACTCCAGAGAGCGTGGAAGGGCTTTGCTTTAAGCATAAGCAATAAAGACTACATACAGGCGAAAAAAGGGCAAGATAAACCCCACCCTGTGCTCCCCCCTGTCCGACATAGAGTTAAGCGAGAAAACCTTTATTTCGGTTTTTGGTCAGCTGAAATTTTTTTACCGGTTTTTGAGGTGTGCAAATGCTGACCAAAATTTATATAAACAAAAAACAGCACTACTAAAATTACTTTCAAATCCAATTATATATATATATACATATAATTAAAAATGATACATTATTTAACCTAGACCTGGTTAAAACTGTAAACCAAATTCAAAAACCCATAAACTTACTAAAGGCATAAGTGAAAATGAGTCCAACCAATGCAGTCTTCATGGGGAATGTCATTTTCCTGAATTGATGGAGATTTTTTGATCAACAAATAATCAATAAGATAGCCAACAATCATTAATCCAATCACGACAACCGATTAATCGTTCGATCGAAGCATTAAATCCGTAAATAAATCCGTCGTTTATATGTATATATGTATATATATATACAAATCAGTTATATACGTATATATATAAAAATCCAATGTACGTAGTGATCAATAAATCAAACCAGAAAATATAATGCTAATAGATAAAATCCGGCCAGTCGAACTTCAAACTAATATCGAATCGAAATTATCGAATCCTCTCCAAAATACCCAATCATAGCAAATATATAAAACCCGCCAAACCATCCACTTTCCATCAATTCTAAAATAGACAAAAACATGAGCAAATTATAGCAACAAAAACAGCAAACAGTAAAATAGAAAAAAGGTAAAATCAAGAAAAAAGGAATATTCGTGTCGCTACAAGGGCAAGTTACATATGTAAGAAAGTGCTGCAAGAAACTGCAATATATATGCAACCTGATATAAACTTATCTGGAAGACAAGTCCGTGGGGTGAGGGGGGAATTGCTATTCGTCCACAAAATTGCAGGGGGAATTGCTATTCGTCCACAAAATTGCATCGCAAATGCAACCAGAAGATTCAGTTATGTACACAAACCAATGGCAACTGGGTGCTTTTTTACAGTTTACGTAAATTCAAAATTGTTGTTATCCTACCAAAAAATGGCGAGCAACCACCGGTGGGTCTTGTCTCGTTTACCCCCCCCCCCCAGTACTCAAAATCCTTAAAACTTGACCAAATGAGCGAAAATTTGGTGTGGGTATGTTTTTCGACCACGCTGAGTTCAAATATCGCAAAATTTTTCGATTTCGCGAAATTCGATATTTTTCGATTTCTAAAGGGGGACCAAGGGAAACCGAAAAATTTTTTGTCTTCGATTTTGCTGGACAGATGTATATAGGGGTTTTTGCGGTCGTAGAACACGAATCTCAACTCCGTTTTTCGTTTCAGCTTTTCGTTAGCTCAGTATAAGCTAAAGATTTAAGCTTAAGATGTAAGCTTATACTGAGCTAACGAAAAGCTGAAACGAAAAACAGACTCCAGATTCGTGTTCTACGACCCCGAAAACCCCTATATACATCTTTTCAACAAAATCGAAGACAAAAAATTTTTCGGTTTCCCTTGGTCCCCCCTTAGAAATCGAAAAAAATCGAATTTCGCGAAATCGAAAAATTTTGCGATATTTGAACTCAGCGTGGTCGAAAACATACCCACACCAAATTTTAGCTCATTTGGTCAAGTTTTAAGGATTTTGAGTACTGGGGGGGGTAAACGAGACAAGACCCCCACCGGTTACAGTTAATACCAGGCGGACGTTTGGAGGAAAATTATGAGGGGGAGGGAAGGTCCAAAGTGGCCTCATCAGACCGAGAAAGGATCGAGGAATCAGTTCAAATAAATGTTTACTTTGGTATAGTTGTCCACAAATTTGATGCATTGCATAAATTTATTACAAACTTTTAAGATTGATTTTGAATCTTAAATTCGTGGTGTAACACTGACATGAATTCAGGCTTGAGGAACAAGCTACATATATAAATATTCGTATATATGTACTAAAAATTTTACTTTTTGCTTAGAATCCCCTGTAAATTTTTCCAGGACACACCCCTTCAATTGACTGTAATTACCCAATGTCCGACCATATGAAGTGAACGTTAACTTAACTTCCACGCCCCAAAACAACCAAAATCAAAATCTACGCAAGACAGCAACTGACATTGTTGTCATATTCACGGTAAATACATCTGAAAAAGAAAGACACATTCAATCTTTCTATTCACAAAACAATTCAAACTCATACGAAGACGTGCCGCCCGTTTAATACATACACACGCCCTAGCCATTAGCATTAGCTATGCATAGTTTAACTTTCACATCATTAAACTAAGCAGTGTTAACTCCTAACAAACATTGTCTCTAATTTCAGAGACACATCAAAAGCGACAATAAATATAATGATCGGAACTTCCCTTTGAACTTATCAAGTACACACAAACAAAGTCATTAGATAATAGAGGACCTCACACGCCGGATAAATCTCACCACTCGTCAAAGGAGACCTCACAAACTGGACCCATCCGAAAAAATTACGCAACTCCGTCCGATAAAATGATAAGAGAAATAAAGTACAAAAGCAAATATCGGCTTTTTTGAAGCTTATCACATACAAAAACTGATACATTAAGTATATTACAATAAGAACAAACACCACAGAAACACATTGGACATTTGGAACCCTAAAAGCTACAGTAAGCCAAGACAAATTTTATGGTCATCATGTTCATTCCAATAATAATCCGACAGTTTATTATATACTGGGGGGACATTAAAATGCTTCGGAGTAAATTGGTTATCAGTTATTCTGAGAATAATAATTACATATATATACACATATATATATTGTATACAATTAATATACATATCTAAATGGGAAACGAAGTGTTAAAACGATGGTTTCATGTCAACATTTTAGTCGCAAACTCAGACAATGGGACCCCAGAGAGAGACAAAAAGCAAGAGCTTACTTTCCCCACCCCACCCCACCCATCTGTGCAACCTAGACACTACGTCTAACATCGACACTATGAACTAGTCCCAAACAACAGTTCATTAGAAAATATTTCCGGAGGCCAAAATGCTGTCAACTTACTCGTATGCCATGAAAATATCAAAAATTAAATCCATTAAATTTTAGAAGGATATAAGTATCAAATTTCCAGTCAAAACGGCTCACAGATGCGCTAATAAAGGACTTAATCAGGCATTTACATAGGATTGAACTTAAGCCTACATTTCTGGATGTAGCCTAGGTCTCAAGATACAACATGTCAGCTATATAAAAAAGCCACCGGATTAAACAAAATTCCCCCAGAATTAGAAAACATTTTTCGTAAATAGAATTCAGTGTGTGTCTCGTTTTGACTTCAAAATTCAGGTCTACAGATTGATTCGATCAAGAGATCCAAAATCTGTCATCGATTTTCGTGAGAAGTCGCGGAATGCTGAGTCAAAGATGGAGCCTAAATTTTATAGATTTATCGAGACTAATCTATTCAAAAAGCGAAGAAAACTTTTTGAGGGGGCTTAAGATCGGTTTTCATAAAATTTCGAACTGAAATTAAGAATGAGCACTCCCAAATTCCCTTATTGACTTTTTATGAAATGAGATAAAAGAATTCTGATCGAATTTGATCGATAGAATCTACGTGGTGATCAATCAATTTTTGAATCCTCAGATTCTACGTAGGTTTATAAACACAATTTACATAACAATAAAAATCTCAAAAACAGATCACTGAGAACGAGACAATCTCTATACATTAAGGCAGACATACAGCTTTCATAAACATAAAAATGTGCTAATTTAATTATTAATGAGTCATTTCCTAAAGGGCCTTTCAGGGGAAAATGACCGTAGTCAAAAATGGAGATTTTTGACAAAAATTTGGAAAAGAAAAAAGTTGCTAACAAAAGCAGCTATTGTAACAGGACAAGCTTAACTTGCCTCGCTCTAACGCTTTCAATAATTTGCTCAGTCAGTTTGATAATTGATTGACTGAATAATGCTGAACATAAAAGTTCCAAGTGATTTACTACATATATATATATATATATATATATATATATATATATATATATATATATATATATATATATGTATATATATATATATATATATATATGGAGCATATTTAGGTGGTGTACTGTTAATGTGGTATATACAATACAATTCAAGAGCATCTTCCACTGATGCCAGCATCATCATCAGTGATTCCGGCATCAACATCAATGATGCTGCCAAAATACTAGCTACCTATTACTATAAAGGTGCCTTCATAGTCGCGAACGCAGGTGTACGCGCGTCGACGCGCGTCTACAAACGTCAATATCATTTTGCGCGCATCATGATGTCGATGCGCGTAAACTGGCATGCTACGAATGGGCGCGTTGACGCGCGTCGACGCACGTCTACGCGCGTCGACGCTTCCAGTGCTAGCATAGCGCCAGGACGTGATGTCACGTTTGGAGGCGAAATAATAGTATCACATGAGTAGGTTCTGACAGCATCATGTCACGAATCTCAACTTTTTACGAATCAAAACCATGCGTTTGAAATAAGTTCACTGTTGTTGGTTGCTCACAATTTGCTTTAATATATCAAGTCTGCGCTAACGGCTTACTGTAAGACATTGCATTGCGATTACATTTTTAGACTACATATTTCTTTCTTGTAAACATCTCAGGAAAAGTCATAAAGAGTGACTAATAATCATTTAACAGCTGGATAAGAAAGCTGCAGCAATTTAAAGCCCATGCTTTTTATTGGATTGTCTGCCGCATGTTTCCGTTAGTCTCAGTGCAGCAATGGATAGATAATCTGTGATAACCTCTGCTTTCGTCAAAGTGCAAAGCAAGTCAATCCAAACAGCAAAGAGAAAGCTTACAGAATAGTGTAGACATGAGTTACAATAGCTAGCTATAGTCTAGCAAACTTAAACTGGACCAAAAGAGTTAATTTTGTGGAGAGTTTATTATTCAAGCTAAGTATGACAATGTATATATTTTCTGAAAGCTCAGAAATCAGAGATTTCAAAAATTTTAAAAAATTCTAAAATTTTAGAATTTCAAATTTCATAAATTTTGAAAACTGTAGGAAAAGAAAAAATAAACGAAAAGTAGTCGAGTTTGGTATCAAATGAAAGGTCTTGTTCAGGAAAACGCGAATATGTATCAATTAAGCGGGTTTTGGGCGGCACGTGGTTCCAGCGGGCACATATCCCGAAAAATAAAAGTTGCTCCGATCGGTACAAACTTGTGCTCATTTGAAAGCTCTCATCCCGCTGAGTAAAAGTTATAATTGGGTCATCGCTCAAAAATGCTGTCTGTGAAAGTTATTCCTCTTTAAACCCCAAAAATGGGGTGTTTGGGCACTTTTGGAGGGTTTAAACCAGGCTAGCAAAAGCTGTGAGCTGAATCAAGTCAAGCGACTGTGCTACATTTTGCGTCTCATTATTATACACAACGACGTAAAAATTGCAGCTTTTGATCTGTACGTATGCGTAAGATAAGCTAATTTAAAAAAACTTCAAAGAAGCCGCCGTGTCGGTTCCTTTGAAGTTTGTTTAAATTAGCTTATCTTGCGCATGCATGAAGATCAAAAGCTGCAATTTTTACGTATTTGTGTATAATGATGAGACGCAAAATGTAGCACAGTCGCTTGAATTGATTCAACTCACAACTCCTCTCCCTTTTAAAAGTCTCGCCGAAACAACCCATTTTTCAAAGATACTTTCACAGACAACATTTTTTGAGCGATGACCCAATTATAACTTTTACTCAGCGGGATGAGAGCTTTCAAATGAGCCAAGTTTGTACCGATCGGAGCAACTTTGATTTTTCGGGATATAGCCCGCTGAACCACGTGCCGCCCAAAACCCGCTTAATTGTTACACATTCGCGTTCTCCTGAACAAGACCTTTCATTTGATCCAAACTCGACTACTTTTCGTTTATTTTTTTTCTTTTCAGTTTTCAAAATTTATGAAATTTGAAAATTTGAAAAATTGAAAATTTTTTAAAATTTTTGAAATCTCTGATTTCTGAGCTTTCAGAAAATATATACATTGTCACACTTAGCTTGAATAATAAACTCTCCACAAAATTAACTCTTTTGGTCCAGTTTAAGTTTGCTAGACTATAGTATTTTGGCAGCATCACTGATGCTGATGCCGGAATCACTGATGTTGATGCTGGCATCAGTGGAAGGTGCTTTTGAATTGTATTGTATATACCACATTACCAGTACACCACCTAAATATGCTGCATATATATGTATATATATATAGTGGTTAACATTCTCGTCTGAAGAACGGCTGATCCGTGGTTCTATTCCTGTCGGAGTCAGCCAAACTTTAAATTGTATATCAAAATTAGGGATGCACCGGTCCAGGCCCCGGTTGTCAGGCCCCGGCCCCGGCCCCGGCCCCGGCCCCGTGGTCAGGCCCCGGTCCCAACCGGGGCCAAAAAGTAGCAAAATTGTGTAAATTTTTGACATTTTTTGACCAAAATTTTGAAATTTCGAAAGTCAAAACGTGTTACAAGTCGTTTGTTTTCCCACAGATTTGAATGAAAACAACGTTAGTAACGTTAGTATTTCAGAAATTGTTGCAAAATTTGAATTTTCAAGAAACTTTTTGAAAATTTTCGATTTGCACCCCCAACTTCTAGGCCCCGGCCCCGGCCCGGTAGTGGCGGCCCCGGTGCATCTCTAATCAAAATTAAAATCTGTTTACAGCATATTCTACAAGATTTCCAAAGTAGACAATTGGCCAGGACCTGTCCAGACCTACATAATTAATTATGTACTAATTAAATTCGTAGCTAGTTAATCCACATCAATTAACTCTAATACTGACGCACGTCAACTACCAGAACTATAATACGGACACACAATCTGCCAAACTAGACCTGGATCCAATAAATTCCGAAGTCGAAACTATAAATCCAATCCACAACTCGCATATCTAACCTTAATATATAAGTAGCATTATTGATTTTACAAGTTTCTAAGGAATTAAATCATGTTTTGGAAGACTCTAAAGACTTGAACGAATGGAGACAACAATTCCAGTAAACGGAACATGACAATCATCACTACCTAATCTTTTCCCATCAGGAATATATCAGGGAATTTTCATTCCTGTGAACTGGGTGGTAGACTAAGTCTATAATTCTCATTTCAACATCACACACTCCATCTTCTACATAATCCACCAGTACGTTGACAAATTGTCATGTATATATATACATACATACGTAGGTAATTTTAAAATTCCTAAATTTTCCAACAATCAAAATTTACACGAAAATTTTACACGCACAATTTGATCCTAAGGATTCCGGCCGTGTAAAAGAGCACATGACAATTTGTAACATTCCAGTTAGTCAAAACTCAAAAGTAGAATAGGAAGTCAAATCGGTCAAACAGGTTCAAATTTGCAGCATGCAAAATGTCGTTCGTTGTAGCGAGCATTTGTGTAGACCACGTCGATACATATGTATATTGTTACACATATGTAAGATCCTACCAATTTATGATAAACAGAGCTTAGTTACAGTACGTAGTATATATATATTTATTTATAAAGCATGGTTCAGGATGACAGCGATTTGTTTTGGTAAATAAGATTTAAAACTATATATTTCCAACAAAACTACCGCAAGCGCCCTCCCCATTTATATATGTCTTGCTTCCCCACCCCGGGGGTCCTCGCAAAAGCCCCCCCCCCCCTACCAAGAAAAATTCCTTAGGATATATATATGTAGCAGTAAAGTAGTACATTTAGGGATGTAGTACATCACTAGAAAATTTCAGTGATGTACTACACCACTAGTCAAGTTGTATATACATTGGAGGTTAAAGGCCTCAAATGTGCAACTTTACTGACAAATTTCAGTAATGTAGTAAATTTCAGTAATGTAGTACATCACTGAGTGTTTATCAGGGATGTAGTACATCACTAAAACGTTTTCAGTAAATCACTACATTCATGTTTGCTTCCTGTCTTTATGCTATGGAGGGAGAAAATTTACAGACTGAAGAACCTGAAGCTATTGACAAGATCTAATTCGAGAAATTTAAACAATAGAAGGGACGGATTACTGCAGAATAATTTTGAAAACTAAGTTTGCCGATATATTGCGGTTTTCCTATGACAATTTTGATATTAAAATGGCAGTTAATGGAATTAAAAACTTGAAAACTGAGTTTTGCTTGAGCAATGCACATATTTCACTTTGTTAAATTTTTTAAACTAAAACTTAAACTTATTTAAACTTAAACTTAATTTAGCAGTTTTTGTGTTTCTTTTCTTAAAATGATAACTTGAACATAAAGATTACGATAAGTTTTAGCTAGGCTAACGGAAGACAAAAGGGTTCATAATTTTTCATTTTAATTGCAAATTCGCAGAGGACTGGGAACCTGCAATAAATCTGCAATAACATACGTTTCAGATCACCGCAAAAATACTTTGTTAAAAACCATTATATAAGTCTTAGCAAGTTGAAAACATTAAAAATTTACAGCATTTATCAAATAGAAATAGTGTATTGTTTAAGACAAACTTATATAGTTTTCAAAATTATCCTACAGTAATATGCTCCTTCTATTGTTTAAATTTCTCAAATTAGATCTTGTCAATAGCTTTAGTTCTTCAGTCTAAATTTTTCCCTCCATGCGATAAAGACAAGCAGTAGACAAAGATGTACTGATTAACTGTTTAGTTACTAACTACATTACTAACAATATATATATACATTACTAATTAACTACATCACTAAAAATCACAAATTGATCTCCTACATTACTGAAATTTGCCAGTAAAATTGTACATTAGAGGCCTTTGAAGGCCGATGCACAACTTGACTAGTGATGTAGTACATCACTGAAATTTTCTAGGGATGTAGTACATCACTAAATGTATATATTGCTTTACTGCGACATATATAATTTATGAACCAAGGCTGGGGAGTCTTCAAACACATGATCGTCATAATTCAATTTAGGTTCAAATATACTAAAAATTGATATAAATAAATATATACATATATATAAATCTAAGAAATCTGACAAATATAGAAAAAGCGGGTACGTATTAGAGATGAGCATTTCGGCCCGTCGGCCCAGCCCGACGGCCCGCGGGCCGGGCCGACCTCCATTGGCTAGCGGGCCGGGCCGGGCCGGGCCGAGAAATTTTTAACTACGGGCCGGAGCGGGCCAAAACGGGCCGCATCAGCTCTAGAAAATGTTGTAAAATCACTAAAATTAGCTACAAATTTACTGATTCTGGTTATTTTATTGCAAAATTTAACATTTCGTAGCATAATTTAGCCTCTCCATCTTGCATTGAAGCCTGTAAAATAATACTGTTAGTAAAATTTTGGAATTTTTCTTTTGTCGGGCCGGGCCGAATTTTGGAACGGGCCGGGCCGAAACATTTTGCCAGCGGGCCGGGCCGGGCAGGGCCGAGCAAACTTTGGAGCGGGCCGGGCTGGGTCGGGCCGAAAAAATCCGGCCCGTGCTCATCTCTAGTACGTATATAAAATATTCATAATAATTCCGCAAAACATGCATCAGATTCCCATAAAATTGGAGAGATATATATACAAACGTTTCTGCAGTGTTCAAAGTTGTCGCTCATTTTCACCGATTAAGAAAATCCCACCAATTTCAAACGTTAAGTCCAAAATTGAGCATCTCGATGAAATTGCAAAACTAACGAATAATTTCGGTCACTTTTGACAAAACTTGTAAACATATAAATACATGTATACTATAAATACACTTGTCCACAAAAATATTAGAATACACAGATCTAAAGTCCATAGTAAATGTAGGTACGTTGTATTGTAACTTTTCTGAAGCTACAAAAGCCAAAGTTTTAGAAGACCAAGTCTAGTGAAAGAATTTCTGACAAAAGATTTTACGCTCATTAAATTGGCACATTTTCTGGCATTATGTGACAAAATAACAACATGTTTACTCGAACGTCAAAAAACTGATACTCATTCTTTCAGAAAAACTACACCGATCAAACTTTATATTATAAAGGATACGAAATGGCAAGCAATTTTTCGCAAAAGCAAATACACAATCAGGGATATCCGTAATAAGAAAATTATAAAGAAAAAGATGATGGAAATGACCACATAGCAATACGTAACTGAACGAAGTA
>JASAND010006228.1:0-19959 GCA_030248195.1 Trissonchulus latispiculum
TACAGTTAACTGGTCGTCATGACTCCATCCAGCAATATCGTGGGCGTTTTGCCTGGTCCTTGTTGGCTCCTGAAGATATCGGAGGAAACCGGGCATCTCTCTTACGAGAGGTTTTCTGGGGCCATCTACTCCCTTTGTTGCGGGACTATTACCGTTTGGCCTATGCAATGGTCCGCCGTCGCAATGATCTGCTGGATTTTAACTGGTTTACCCATGTAACCGGCAGAATCCATCCAGCTGACCCCAATCGGACCCATCTCGACGATTCCAGTGGCGAACAGCAGGACCGAGCTCAACGAAGAGCTCCGTCAGACGATCATTCCGTCTCGATTTCGGACGACGACGCTACCACCGCGATTGGGATCTCGGAAGACGCACCTAATCCGGAAGAGGTCGCAGAAGCTCATCGACGGGAACGTGAAACCCGATTGCCGCCACTCGATTGCCGCCACTGACTACGAAGTTACCTCCGCGAACTATCTTCATTCCAGGACTGGAGACCCACGGGATAAGAAGAATCCGCCAATTACCATCCGTTCAACTGGGTCTGGACCATCACCAGCCAGTTCGGTGGTTCAACAGCCGGGGACCCCCTCGGGTCTTTGGGCTCCAGTTTACACTGGATTGGAAGGGGCGAATTTGGAATGGGAACCAGGCCAACAGCTAGACCACAGTACACCGGTCTCTGCTCAAATCCCACTGGCTAGCCTCTCCGTACAGGACGTTGAGGACAATATCCAGCCATCTGGTGCCCAGGCCGCTCCTCGCTCTGGTGGCTCCACCCCAACGGAGGAATCAGCCCTTCGTCAATCCAGGGCTTTCGAGAGTAACATTTTTGACCAAATGTCCCCTGATCTGCGTGCGGTGGGTAGATCGGTGGCCTCCGAACCCCTTACGGGAGCTGCTGCGGTAGTTCCTGGATCTGTGGCTCCACCGGGCACCTCCACGGTTGCCGTACCCCCATTGTTCCGCATGCCAGTGGTGACACCATCATCTAACGTCACCATCTCTGTCCATTGGCAGGCCCGCCACAACGATCTGACCTCGTGCTAACATCTGCAGTGAGCGGACCAATTCTGGCTACAGAACCTACTTCGGTAACACCTGGAATTATGCCCATTCGGCAGATGCGACAACTCTTTTGGGACAATTGCGTCAACAAGGTCCTCAGACTACATGGAATTTGGATGTGACACAACCTGAAGGCGCTTCTGCTCGACCTCAAGGTCAGACGCCTATTTATCCAACTGGATCTACTCGATCGACGGCTTCTGTTTCAGAGGCACAGGGAACATCTGACCGTCATCGTCGACGTTCTCGCGGTCGGGGTAAACACAAGAAGTCTATATCGCCAGCGCGATCGGTGGTTTCCAATGGCTCTCGCCGTGGGAGACAGACCCCTATGGACAGCGATCAGATACCTGGTCCCGCTGACCGGGAAGCACGAAATCGCAGCCAGGGTCATTCACCCACACCGGCTCAGCTCACAGTGGAAGCTCGACCTATGCCTTGGGAGAGTGGTCGGAGCGGCAGCCAAATGAAAACCGATTGCGGTTGATATTGATCAGGCGTCGCCGGTGGGGCCACCTCGATAGATGGGGGAGCGTGACGGTGAAGCGCCGGAAATCGCTGTTCATAGTCCTCGCGCAGTTGCTGAACCTGTGATTGCAACCGTTCCAAGTCCTCGGCCATAGAATCCTGCATTGCCGAAGGTTCAGGTTCTGGCCACACAGGAGAGGCAGGCTGACTACCACTCTCCCAAGGCATAGGTCGAGCTTCCACTGTGAGCTGAGCCGGTGTGGGTGAATGACCCTGTCTGCGATTTCGTACTTCCCGGTCAGCGGGACCAGGTATCTGATCGCTGTCCATAGGGGTCTGTCTCCCACGACGAGAGCCAGTGGAAACCACCGATCGCGCTGGTGATTTAGACTTCTTGTGTTTACCCCGACCGCGAGAACGTCGACGATGACGGTCAGATGTTCCCTGTGCCTCTGAAACAGAAGCCGTCGATCGAGTAGATCCAGTTGGATAAATAGGCGTCTGACCTTGAGGTCGAGCAGAAGCGCCTTCAGGTTGTGTTTCATCCAAATTCCATGTAGTCTGAGGACCTGTTGACGCAATTGTCCCAAAAGAGTTGGTCGCATCTGCCGAATGGGCATAATTCCAGGTGTTACCGAAGTAGGTTCTGTAGCCAGAATTGGTCCGCTCACTGCAGATGTTAGCACGAAGTCAGATCGTTGTGGCGGGCCTGCCAATTGAGCCTGGGTCGGAGTCGGAAAGACAGGTCCCGGTGTAGCAAACGCCCCTGGTGCTGCAAAAGTGCTAGGAGCCAATGCCGTGGATGGGCCTGGAACATACCCAGACGGACCAGCCATTGCGGCGCCTTGTGGTTCCGGCCTCGACCAAGTCGGGGTGGACCACCATACATGCGCATCACCGACATAGGGTCCTGTCCTTGGGTTTTCATATCAAGGATGGCCTGATTGATGACGTCGACATGGCCATCATCCAGAGTTAGTTCACCCGTTACCCGACTGAAATGGGTATCCCCGGGAGCCAAAGTGTTCAGAGTGTTAACATATGGCAAGGGCGAATATTCAGCCAGTCCATTTCGAGGACTCCGCCAAATGAGGGTGATGGCTGACCAAGGTTGGGGACCATGGCCAACGATGATTTACCGGTAGACTTCCCAGTATACGGGGAAACCCGTTCGAGCCAGATGAAAAAATTGATCAGGATCAAAGTCCGGATCACCAGGGTCAGATGGAGGACCGACCACGTAGAGACCACGTCTAACTAGAGGCTAATCTAGGGTAGGCTAGGCTAGGATCCGATATCAAAATCCTGGTTCGTTCAAACACAGCACAATAATGTTGTTGCATCTAGTAACTTTTTACACTTTTGAAACAATTGTCAAAAGTCAAAATTCAGAATCCAGATTTTTCACGCACATTTTTCCTTAAAACTAAACTTTCTAGTAAATGCACCGAAAACAGGTACGGTTTTGGAAAAAACCTTGGACCAGACAATATTTTCTTTTCTCGGACGCGATTAAATTTTTGTTGGATCCAATGTGGATACAATATCAGTTTCTGATCTTTTCGAATCTACGACAATTATTTAACATATTTCCATTTTTTCATAAGAATTTCATCTGCGTGTATCTAGGGCACAGCTATTGAGCTTGCTCACCGATTTAAAACACTTGTCTGATTTTGTATTCACGTTTCAGCCAATGTGAGATAACTTGGGATTATTGTTGATTTTCAGTGCACAAGTGGGATGGGATGGCATGGACAGAAGTTTTTCAAGTGGGATGGGATGAGATGACTCCTCGAAAGAAATCCCATTGGTCAAACCTGTATAGTAGAGGTCAATCTCATCATAAACCTCACCGAAAGACGAGATACGTATTGCTAGAAAACATGGAATGAAACCGTATATCTTTTGTCTTTTTGTCTCTTAAATTGCAGGAAAGTGTCCTAAAGTTAATATGAGTTCTTCATTATGGAAGGAGTTGTGTAGCTCAGTTTTGCACTCAAAAGTTTCAGCAAAATGTAGTTTCAAGGTGGTAAATTCCACATATTTGAAGGCGGTCAATTCAGTTAACAATAGTTACGTAGGCATTCATTTAGCATAAAACAATTATAGAAGTAGTTAAGTAGCATTAATATGGATTAAGCAGTAGTAGTTTGGAAAAAATTAGCTAATTTTAGTAATTTTGCTCTGTGATGCAACTTAGGCTCATTTGAAAGGCAATTCTCTCCTGGTTCTGAAAATTCAAACCGCATGTGGTTTTCTTTTGTGTAAATTTGGACCTACACGTTTCAATTCTTTGTAAAGGTAGATGAAACTTTCCAAATATGCTATTTTGGTGCTCTTTAACATTCTGGGACCATTCCCACATTTTTACGTGAAAAGATAAGAAATTTTTGGATTTTGGTGTTATACTCTCAGCAGATAGTTGATACATCAGATTGGTTGTTATGGATGGAAAGAGGGTACAAAAACGAACATTTTTGCTTTTACAACCTTTCGAGCTCTCACTAGTGGTTAAGTCAGTATAAGTGAATGTACAGGTAATAAGTGTTAAAGGTAATAAGCAATAAGTTAAAAATATGTATAAAGCTCTTTCCAACTCTCAAAATCGCGAAAGTTATAGCGTTTCAAAAAATCACCACAAAGTCACTGCACGAAAGGATACCACACCACCACCTTGAAAGGTGTGCCTCTGGCCTCCGTTCAGCTTTGCCTTAACTTTCGGGAACTCCTTTTTTCTTTATCTGTCAAGCCATCTGCTTCCCAGACAACGTATGTAGTAGTGGAATACTACTACGTCTCATTCATTCTTTCATTCACCCTAGAGTGCCCTCAAGTTAAGTCTTTTTTGGCCAAGAGACTAGCAGAGAACTGCCTTCCAAAACCCTGCCAGTTGCTCCCTTCTATCAAAAATACGATTCAAACTACAATTCAAAAAAATACAAAAAATACACTTCAAAAAATACAGTCTCCGTATTCAAACTTCTGTTCACCGTGCTGCTCCCGCAAGTGACGTTTAAGACGATCCAGTCGATAATATTTTCCGTGACAATGATCACATCTAATATATTTGACCTAAAACAGAAAGAAGACCTCTACATTCCATACTTTCGTTAATGTTGGATTAGCATTTTGCAACATTCAATTTTTAGTCAAAGACAAAACTAGCTTCATTTTAACAAACTACCTGCTCGGGGTGTCTGTGACTTTTGTGACGTAGCATGTTGTCTCTTCTTTTAAATAGAAGACCGCACTTTTCGCAATGGTAACTCAGTTCCTAAAACAGCACATGCACATAAACGGTGAACCACTTATTTTGGTTCGTATCAGAAGCCGGCCAAGGTTCTAGTTATGTTTAATCAATGAAAACAATACTTACCCGTGACTGGACTTCAGTGTCAGCAGTTCGTTGACAAATCTGAGAGTGCCTTTGAAGATTATCCTTTCTGTTAAATCGTTTACCACAGGTTGTGCATTCAGCAAAGTTAGTCCGGTGTGCAGACACTGTGTGCCGACTTAAATTCTTCTTGAGGCCAAACTCATTGTCACAAAAGTCGCATTTAAACATCTTTGCCAGTAAGCAAACTACTCTCTCTCACTTAAGTAGATTAAAACTGACGTACACTTATTTGAAAACTTATTAGCTAACACTAGAAACCGGTTTTATCCGGGTTTAAACAGCCTTTACATGCCCATGTACATATACTATTGGCTACCTTATATAAACCGGTTTTTACTTTAAACTGTGCACGTGCACATGCAAACATGTGTATACAGGTATACGTGTATTTATTACACGTATAAATGTATATGTATAACCGGTATTTACTTTAAACTGTAATAAGGAATATGCATACTCGTAGATATATGTATACACACATGTACACATATATATATATACATGTACACATATACATATACATGTATATGTGTATATACATATACGAATGTATATGCACGTGTACAAAAGGAAGGACCACGGGATCCTCAGCTCCTCCCTCAGGGATCCTCCTCCCCCCAATACTACACCATTTTACCTCCCTATACTACTATGAAGCTAGGCTTAAGTAGCTAGTTACGTAGATTATGAAAATATACATTTTATTTTATAAAAAATCATGTAGGAATTGTTGTGCACATTTTTGTAACAATTTCTCCAACATCCTCTGTCATGAGGGGAAACGAAATTTCCAGCCATGAGGAGCAATTGTTACTAGAATTAGGGAGTGCTTATTTTTGTTTTGGCCAAAATTTAGACTTAAATCTAAACTTGAAAGCAGGGGCCAAGGTCAAGAGAAGTTACCACAAATTAGTAAAGTTATAGTAAGGTCAAGCAAGACTATGCCAAGGAAATTGGCACTTACAAGGTTTTTCCAAAATTGGACCGGGATTGGTCCAGTTTTGAGCCCTATTTCAGCAACAATTAAGAGGGTTGAAAATTTAGTCCGGAACGTCCCCCTTTGGTTACGCTTACGTGTAACCAAACTTTTATAAAATTTTACCAATTTTCAGACCAAGAAATTAATTAGAAAAGTGGTCAGCTGGGCCAATATCGTTAATTCATTCACGCATTGCGGTGTAGAAATGTGGTCGCTCAGTGTACTGCTAAATGAATAACTAATAAAGAAATGTGCAGGTCCTTTACTTCGGTAGTGTATGCCTAAATACTTTCTCCTCGCGCCTATCTCACGAAACTACAGAAACTAGAAGTTTAGAAGACACGATACTTTTACTTCAATTAAACAAATTCAAACGTACATCTTCAAAATTTCAAAGACACTAGATTCTGATAATATAACAAAATGCTCACAACAATTTCACTATTGAGACTCAAAAGGTCACAGCTGCCTACACAAAATTCACTACACAAACCTGACTGCTCCCGCCCGAATCACTCAACCAACTAACACCTACAACTTTTGAATTCTAACTCCATAGTGAAAAACTATCCGATTAGCTAAGGTCAAATTTGTTTCATCATTTATGAAGATTTTCACGAAAGAATTCGAAACACAAGGAATATTTCACAGCGGGATGCCGTCAACGTACAAATGTTTCAAATGTTTGGAATTCCGTTAGTTCCAAGGGATTTCCGGAATTTACCCCTTCATTAACGGAATTCCAGTTATTTTTCCAGAGTATCTTCCAGATTCCGTTAGACCAAAATTACTAACCTTTTTGAAAGGCGCATAATTCTGGTGATCATTGATACCTGTTATCTATAACATAGTGTACACTAACTGTTCACTATGTAATGCAGACGTGTTTAGAGTTGTTGGCCGGCAGAGGAACACCCGGCCGGCCGGCCCACTATGTCGACAATCCGGCCGGCCGGCCGGGTCAGAAGCAGCCGGCCGGCCGGCCGGCCGGTCTTCAGAAAAATGACTCTACCTGATTTTATCTGTTATACATAACCAGGACTAACTCTTATGCATCAATTAATGCTAAATATTTTACAAAATACAAGAAAAATAGGGCAAAACTGGTACCGGCCTGCCTTTTTTGACCGGCCGGCCGGCCGGCCTGTTTGAACCGGCCCGCCGGCCGGCCGGTTTGCATCACCCGGCCGACCGGCCGGCCGGAAACGGCCGGCCGCCGGCCCGGCCAGCTGGCCGGCCGGTTCCGGCCGGCCGGCCGGGTTCATAAGCTCGGCCGGCCGGGTCCGGCCGGCCGAGTCAAAAAACCGGCCGGGCAACAATGCTAGACGTGTTATGCAGACGTGTTAAAGTGTGCTATGCAATAAACAACAATAGAACGCAGCATCTCGACGAAAGTTATAGCCGCCACAGCCAGCTCAGCAGAAACATGTAACTCTTTGAAGCGGGTTGTTTATGCCTGGCTTCAGAACTTGACAATAGCACCGGTTTGCATGGCATTTTTGTTGAGATTATTGCTACTAAATTAGACTGAACATGTACCTAAGAGCAGGAGTTTACAGTCGACGCTACATAAACATGTAGATAGTTGCAGTAATACACATGCAGTGAAGTAGTCGATTGCTGTAACCTAGAGCCTTTTGCCGTCTGCACGCTGACAATGTTTTCTCAAAACAGTTCAAACTTGTGTTTGAGTTGTGATTGATGAACCTGTTTTGGTATAACAACTCACCAGGAATAATAATGATCACGATGTGTATAATTTTTTCGCATAAAAACTAAATTTATTTGAGAAGTATAGAGTATTCGACAGTTTGCAAAACTTCCTTCTTGTTATACTGCAACAAGGTTTAAACTTTCTACATCCTATTAGCATGTGTAATGTTGATTGTGTTGAGTTTAAATTTGCTGGTTCGGGTAATTAAAGCGAAGTTTGGAACACTGTAACTTATTCAATCTTGGAGTTCAACGATAACTTTACATCATTCCAAAGCTTAGAATGTGCTCGTTAAGACTAACGGCCGTTTACACCAAATGTTATTAACTAGATATTTGCTAAGCATTTGCTAATCTGAAGACCAGATGATCAGCTAAACAAGTTCTAATCTTGGCCATTTGCTTAGCAACAACTCCTTTGCACCATATCTGATAAGCAAGTGATAAACAGATCATCAGGTTAGCAGTTGCTTAGCAAATGGTTAGCATTACCGAGAAATGACCAATGAAAAGGCTAGATTTTTCGATTTGAGCCAATCAGCTATTGGAATTGCAAGCCATTATCATGTGATTGCAAGAACTGCCGTATCTGCTAATCACTTGCTTAAATTTTTCTAACGACACACATTAGCTGTCATTAACTCGATCTATGAAATCAACTTACATATATGTTCAGTTGAATTATACATGCCACTAGCTGGGATCAGTTGTGTTGTAAACATTTATCGGTAATATTGAAGAGTTTGTTACTAACGGTTTCAGTTACTTCCAAATTATTCCAAATATTCGAGTGAGAAATTTTATGCTTTTATCTGGTAGTACCTTAGCATTGAAAAAGGTTTACAAACATTTTTATTAGGTTTCTGATTATTAAGAACTACGTGGAAAACTTCTAATTACCCAGCAAACATTCCAGCTATTACGGTTTGGCAGGAGACAGCTGTAAATTCGAAAAACTAGCATGAATTTAATGGTTAATCCTCCTCCAGAGTAGGATTAAATATTTACTACTTGAGCATTTGATTAGCATCTGCTTAGCGGTTGGTTAACTTAATCAGATTTGGTACAAAGGAGTTTGGGATTAAGATCACTTGCTAAGCAGTTGCTTAGCAAGAAATTCGCTAATCTTTTGCTAATCATATTTGGTGCAAACCAAGTCCAGCTGTCTCATGAACTTGAACTGTTCTTGAACTTGAACTTGAACATGAACTGTTCAACTTGAGCATGAGACAACAAGAAAGCAATTTTTGAACATAAATTCCTCGAAGTGTGGGAAACCTAAAGAAAAGCGACCTGTTCAAGCTTCAAAAAACGTCTTCCCGAGGACTATTTTTTCCTGCAATTGTTTAATGATCAAGTAAGCTCAAGATTTTTAGAAAAATATAAATTGTGTCTAATTTTCGTCAAAATTTTCAAGTTTGCAAGCTCATTTCTCTCGAACAGAGAGACAAAACGCGAAACAGTGAAACATAGCCCTCGGTAATTGTCCCAAAACTGCACATGAAAAGCTGTTATCTAATTGCTTGCATGATTTGAGAGAAATCCGCGTACTAAACAATCTGTTTGCGATTTTCAAAATTTCACATTTTCTTTGCTGTGCTTAGGTAGAGATGCCGTAGAGTGCTCTCCGTTGAGCTTAAATATCCTATGGGAGTCCAAATGTAGACAATACTGGCTAGAGGGAAGTGGTTAAGGCTGTCAACATCTTGCAAAATTTCATTTGTCGAAAAATGGCCATTTTAGGACCTGGAAAACCAATTTTCACTGTTATCTTTTATACCGTTTTATACCGTAGGAATCAAATGATATTCTCAAGAGCAAAGTTGTTGGCTTTGATGAGAGGATTTGAATTACTAAAGTTTGTACGTCTAAGGTCAGCACAGTGAAAGTTATGGTGGGTTTACGATAATTTCTTCAAGACTCAAATTTTCACGACCTTCCTAGAACGGTATTTACTAGTAAGAATGGTATTTTCTTTAAACTTCCTATCTTTACACGTAAATACCATTTTTACTGAAGCTCGTCCAGTAAATACTGTATTTTCTAGTAAATTCTGTATTTTGACTTAAACGTCTTTGTCCTTGTGTGTGGCTAGGGGTTCAAAGGGCATGCCGACGTCATGTTTAAGACCGAAGATAGGTCATACATTATCACAATATGTGCAAAGGGGGTGCATGAAGATAAACTCCAGACGTTAAAAATATTAGTTTACAAAATTAAGAAATTGTTTTAATTTTAACTCTAATTTTAGTTTTAGTAGATAAGTAGAGTTTAGTTTTAGTAGATACTTGTTATTATGCACGTACGTTTTCTGTATATATTTTCTAATAAATTTTGTATTTTATACAGAATTTGAGATAATTATATATTAGTTTACTTAAAGTTTTAAACCTCTATTCGTGTATTTTTTAAATTACGAAAAGTGAGTAGGATTAAAATCATTAAGTAGCCTATTTATATTTTTATTTAATCGTAATTCATTATGTTTATATAATACGTGCATATCTGTTTTGATTTTAAAAACTGTGTTAAAATTAAAACAATTTCTTAATTTTGTAAACTAATATTTTTAACGCCTGGAGTTTATCTTCATGCACCCCTTTGGACAATTGTGATAATGCATGGCCTATTTTTTCGCTTAAAATATGACGTCGGCATGCCCTTTGAACCTCTAACCACACGCAAAGACAAAGGCGTTTGGGACAAAATACAGAATTTACTAGAAAATACAATATTTACTGGACGAGTTTCAGTAAAAATGGTGTTTACGTGTAAAGATAGGTAGTTTAAAGAAAATACCATTCTTACTAGTAAATACCGTATTTACTGAAATCGGCCAGTAAATACAGTATTTACTGAATGCAGAAATTACTACGACATATACACTGTTTTTGGCCGTACGCCAAAGTACAAATTTTGGTTCGAAAAACGAGTTTTTAAAAGTCTTTTCAGCTCTGGTAGATAACAAACGGTGGGGGGGGTTTCTGCAATCTGATTGGCTGTTGGCTATCCCCCATCAAACGGGGACCTCTTTTTGGATACCCCCCCCCCACTAAACAGAGGGGGGGGGGGGGGTATGCGCTGTCGATTTGATCGACCCCCCCCCCAAACGGGGGAACATTCGCGTATTGTGGTCGGAGCACCGTTACGCAATGCCAAGAAGATGAGCCCTCTAATGGCTTACTCTTCTTCTATAATATAAGAGAATTATGGACTCTTGCTTTAGCCGTATCGCACAGAAACTTTCACATTGGTTTAGAGAGCTGATTACGATATCAAAGCACTGTATGCCAGGAATACTCTGCAAAACTTGAGCACCGTACCTTTGCGACTTCTACACAGGATCCGACAGACTGAAAATGGCGACTTTGGCAATTTTTGAAGATTAAAGTTGACATAAAAATTTTTTCACGCGGCAGAATTTCTTGCCATTTGGCGCAAATGAGTACTCCTATAGGGCCTCCTTTTATGCCAAATTACAGCATTATAGCTCGCACCAGTAATAAAATTTTCCTTTCGTTAGCCAAAAATTTTTTAATTTTTGCCGAATCTTCAACTTTGAAGAGCTATTCCCTTAGATGCAAATAAGATACAGGCATCTAGTATTTTTCAGCAGGTAGGGGATATGTGCCAGATCATATTGGCGAATGGCAGCTTTGTAGCTTGGGCCTAGCACTCAGTAGAAATTTTCAATTAATTATGTTTCTAGTTGCGAAAAATGGGGGGCCGGGCACATAAACGGAATAAACGGAACGGGCAATGGAAGGCAGTTAAGATCTCAGTACCCGATATTTTTTTGACCACACCACCCATGCTCTATATCCTCGCCAAAAAGTAGGGCAATCGGACAAAGTCGGGGCAAACCTTTAGTAGCCCCCCCCTTAAGTAAATTGATGACCAAAAAAATTAATGAAGAATGATAAAGTAAAAAAATTTAAATTAGTATAAAAAAGAGATATGGTAAGAGGAAATTGGATTTAATGGTGTGAGAGAAATAAATAAGAAGAATGGGAGAGAGGAGAAAGAAAGAAAAAATGAAATAATGAAATATTATTTTTGTAATAAAGTGAAATAAAGAAGTAATAAAGTAAAAAAAAAAACAGAAGTGGAGAGGGAGAAAGTGAGAAACATGAAAAAGTATTAATGAATTTCTATATGTGTAATTGAGGGAGAAAACTATAAGGTATATATATAAATTAATAGTAACTAGCTGCAGCCTATTTCTTTAAAGATTAAAATGGTCGGATTAAACGGATTAAAAATCAGCCGGATTAAAATTTTAATTGTTATTTCTTTAATGCTGGATTAAACGGATTAAAATTAACTCATTTAATACGACCTTTTTTAATCCATGAATTAAACGAGTTGATTTTAATCCATTTAATCCGCCATTAAAGAAAGAGCGATTAAAAATTTTAATCCACCAACTTTTAATCCGTTTAATCCGCGTAACTGCTCGAGGATTGAAAATTAGTTGAAAATGTTGGCTTCGGACTAAACGGATTAAAATTAGTCTTTAAAGAAACAGCGATTAAGCAGGTCCGATTAAAATTAATTCGTTGATTTTTTTAAATCCGAAGTGTGAATAAAGAAACAGGATTAGATTAATGCTTTAATCCTAGGTGCATTAAAGAAATAGGATTAAATTTAATCCATTTAACTCGTTTAACTCGCTGAATTAAATTTAATCCGTTTAATTCCAGGTGCAATTTCTTTAATGCGGGTTAATTTTAATCTAATCCTTTTAATGTTTAAAGAAATAGGGACATAGCAAAGGCTAGGTTACTATTAATTTGATATATATACCTTGATAGGTTTTCTTCCCTTCAATTACACATATAGAAAATGGTCAGTGCTAATACTTGATTGAATCAATAGGCTAAGATGTCTCAACTTAGTCCTCCCTCTCCAACAGTATGCTGGTTTGTTGGTTTTTTAGTACTGTTAGCTGCTGACTATGCTTTATTTGCGAACTTTATATGAACAAAAATAAGTAGTTGTCATTGATTTCAGCTGTTGGTTTTCTGATTGCTATGAAAGTGCATGCACTCTAGGAGCAATCCCATTTCTGTACATGTCAGTATTGGATAAATGGAGTTTGAGCATAAAACTAGCACAGACGGCAGGGAATATAAAAGTGGCAAGCAGATTTAGCCCGTTGCAATTACCATGGATCTCGTATTGTTGTAGTGGAGCTAAGTTTGAGAAGTTTTACTTTATGCATTGCTTCAGGTTAGATTTTGGTTTGGTCATCAATTTACTTAAGGGGGGGGGGGCTACTAAAGGTTTGCCCCGACTTTGTCCGATTGCCCTACTTTTTGGCGAGGATATAGAGCATGGGTGGTGTGGTCAAAAAAATATCGGGTACTGAGATCTTAACTGCCTTCCATTGCCCGTTCCGTTTATTCCGTTTATGTGCCCGGCCCCCCATTTTTCGCAACTAGAAACATAATTAATTGAAAATTTCTACTGAGTGCTAGGCCCAAGCTACAAAGCTGCCATTCGCCAATATGATCTGGCACATATCCCCTACCTGCTGAAAAATACTAGATGCCTGTATCTTATTTGCATCTAAGGGAATAGCTCTTCAAAGTTGAAGATTCGGCAAAAATTAAAAAATTTTTGGCTAACGAAAGGAAAATTTTATTACTGGTGCGAGCTATAAGGCTGTAATTTGGCATAAAAGGAGGCCCTATAGGAGTACTCATTTGCGCCAAATGGCAAGAAATTCTGCCGCGTGAAAAAATTTTTATGTCAACTTTAATCTTCAAAAATTGCCAGTCGCCATTTTCAGTCTGTCGGATCCTGTGTAGAGGCTTTCTGCAGCCATAGAAGTCGCAAAGGTACGGTGCTCAAGTTTTGCAGAGTATTCCTGGCATACAGTGCTTTGATATCGTAATCAGCTCTCTAAACCAATGTGAAAGTTTCTGTGCGATACGGCTAAAGCAAGAGTCCATAATTCTCTTATATTATAGAAGAAGAGTAAGCCATTAGAGGGCTCATCTTCTTGGCATTGCGTAACGGTGCTCCGACCACAATACGCGAATGTTCCCCCGTAAGGGGGGGGGGTCGATCAAATCGACAGCGCATACCCCCCCCTCTGTTTGGTGGGGGGGGGGTATCCAAAAAGAGGTCCCCGTTTGATGGGGGATAGCCAACAGCCAATCAGATTGCAGAACCCCCCCCCCACCGTTTGTTATCTACCAGAGCTGAAAAGACTTTTAAAAACTCGTTTTTCGAACCAAAATTTGTACTTTGGCGTACTGCCAAAAACAGTGTATATGTCGTAGTAATTTCTGCATTCAGTAAATACTGTATTTACTGGCCGATTTCAGTCAATACGGTATTTACTAGTAAGAATGGTATTTTCTTTAAACTACCTATCTTTACACGTAAACACCATTTTTACTGAAACTCGTCCAGTAAATATTGTATTTTCTAGTAAATTCTGTATTTTGTCCCAAACGCCTTTGTCTTTGCGTGTGGTTAGAGGTTCAAAGGGCATGCCGACGTCATATTTTAAGCGAAAAAATAGGCCATGCATTATTACAATTGTCCAAAGGGGTGCATGAAGATAAACTCCAGGCGTTAAAAATATTAGTTTACAAAATTAAGAAATTGTTTTAATTTTAACACAGTTTTTAAAATCAAAACAGATATGCACGTATTATATAAACATAATGAACTACGATTAAATAAAAATATAAATGGGCTACTTAATGATTTTAATCCTACTCACTTTTCGTAATTTAAAAAATACACGAATAGAGGTTTAAAACTTTAAGTAAACTAATATATAATTATCTCAAATTCTGTATAAAATACAAAATTTATTAGAAAATATATACAGAAAACGTACGTGCACAATAACAAGTATCTACTAAAACTAAACTCTACTTATCTACTAAAACTAAAATTAGAGTTAAAATTAAAACAATTTCTTAATTTTGTAAACTAATATTTTTAACGTCTGGAGTTTATCTTCATGCACCCCCTTTGCACATATTGTGATAGGTAATGTATGACCTATCTTCGGCCTTAAACATGACGTCGGCATGCCCTTTGAACCCCTAACCACACACAAGGACAAAGACGTTTAAGTCAAAATACAGAATTTACTAGAAAATACAGTATTTACTGGACGAGTTTTAGTAAAAATGGTATTTACGTGTAAAGATAGGAAGTTTAAAGAAAATACCATTCTTACTAGTAAATACCGTTCTAGAAAGGTCGTGAAAATTTGAGTCTTGAAGAAATTATCGTAAGCCCACCATAACTTTCACTGTGCTGACCTTAGACGTACAAACTTTAGTAATTCAAATCCTCTCATCAAAGCCAACAACTTTGCTCTTGAGACTATCATTTGATTCCTACGGTATAAAACGGTATAAAAGATAACAGTGAAAATTGGTTTTCCAGGTCCTAAAATGGCCATTTTTCGACAAATGAAATTTTGCAAGATGTTGACAGCCTTAACCACTTCCCTCTAGCCAGTATTGTCTACATTTGGACTCCCATAGGATATTTAAGCTCAACGGAGAGCACTCTGTCTACGGCATCTCTACCTAAGCACAGCAAAGAAAATGTGAAATTTTGAAAATCGCAAACAGATTGTTTAGTAGGCGGATTTCTCTCAAATCATGCAAGCAATTAGATAACAGCTTTTCATGTGCAGTTTTGGGACAATTACCGAGGGCTATGTTTCACTGTTTCGCGTTTTGTCTCTCTGTTCGAGAGAAATGAGCTTGCAAACTTGAAAATTTTGACGAAAATTAGACACAATTTATATTTTTCTAAAAATCTTGAGCTTACTTGATCATTAAACAATTGCAGGAAAAAATAGTCCTCGGGAAGACGTTTTTTGAAGCTTGAACAGGTCGCTTTTCTTTAGGTTTCCCACACTTCGAGGAATTTATGTTCAAAAATTGCTTTCTTGTTGTCTCATGCTCAAGTTGAACAGTTCATGTTCAAGTTCAAGTTCAAGAACAGTTCAAGTTCATGAGACAGCTGGACTTGGTTTGCACCAAATATGATTAGCAAAAGATTAGCGAATTTCTTGCTAAGCAACTGCTTAGCAAGTGATCTTAATCCCAAACTCCTTTGTACCAAATCTGATTAAGTTAACCAACCGCTAAGCAGATGCTAATCAAATGCTCAAGTAGTAAATATTTAATCCTACTCTGGAGGAGGATTAACCATTAAATTCATGCTAGTTTTTCGAATTTACAGCTGTCTCCTGCCAAACCGTAATAGCTGGAATGTTTGCTGGGTAATTAGAAGTTTTCCACGTAGTTCTTAATAATCAGAAACCTAATAAAAATGTTTGTAAACCTTTTTCAATGCTAAGGTACTACCAGATAAAAGCATAAAATTTCTCACTCGAATATTTGGAATAATTTGGAAGTATCTGAAACCGTTAGTAACAAACTCTTCAATATTACCGATAAATGTTTACAACACAACTGATCCCAGCTAGTGGCATGTATAATTCAACTGAACATATATGTAAGTTGATTTCATAGATCAAGTTAATGACAGCTAATGTGTGTCGTTAGAAAAATTTAAGCAAGTGATTAGCAGATACGGCAGTTCTTGCAATCACATGATAATGGCTTGCAATTCCAATAGCTGATTGGCTCAAATCGAAAAATCTAGCCTTTTCATTGGTCATTTCTCGGTAATGCTAACCATTTGCTAAGCAACTGCTAACCTGATGATCTGTTTATCACTTGCTTATCAGATATGGTGCAAAGGAGTCGTTGCTAAGCAAATGGCCAAGATTAGAACTTGTTTAGCTGATCATCTGGTCTTCAGATTAGCAAATGCTTAGCAAATATCTAGTTAATAACATTTGGTGTAAACGGCCGTTAGTCTTAACGAGCACATTCTAAGCTTTGGAATGATGTAAAGTTATCGTTGAACTCCAAGATTGAATAAGTTACAGTGTTCCAAACTTCGCTTTAATTACCCGAACCAGCAAATTTAAACTCAACACAATCAACATTACACATGCTAATAGGATGTAGAAAGTTTAAACCTTGTTGCAGTATAACAAGAAGGAAGTTTTGCAAACTGTCGAATACTATACTATACTTCTCAAATAAATTTAGTTTTTATGCGAAAAAATTATACACATCGTGATCATTATTATTCCTGGTGAGTTGTTATACCAAAACAGGTTCATCAATCACAACTCAAACACAAGTTTGAACTGTTTTGAGAAAACATTGTCAGCGTGCAGACGGCAAAAGGCTCTAGGTTACAGCAATCGACTACTTCACTGCATGTGTATTACTGCAACTATCTACATGTTTATGTAGCGTCGACTGTAAACTCCTGCTCTTAGGTACATGTTCAGTCTAATTTAGTAGCAATAATCTCAACAAAAATGCCATGCAAACCGGTGCTATTGTCAAGTTCTGAAGCCAGGCATAAACAACCCGCTTCAAAGAGTTACATGTTTCTGCTGAGCTGGCTGTGGCGGCTATAACTTTCGTCGAGATGCTGCGTTCTATTGTTGTTTATTGCATAGCACACTTTAACACGTCTGCATAACACGTCTAGCATTGTTGCCCGGCCGGTTTTTTGACTCGGCCGGCCGGACCCGGCCGGCCGAGCTTATGAACCCGGCCGGCCGGCCCGGAACCGGCCGGCCAGCT
The DNA here is from genome assembly GCA_030248195.1 of Trissonchulus latispiculum. NCBI lineage: Eukaryota > Metazoa > Nematoda > Enoplea > Enoplida > Ironidae > Trissonchulus > Trissonchulus latispiculum. Next base: position 17,291 of record JASAND010006228.1, read on the forward strand.
GGCCGGGCCGGCGGCCGGCCGTTTCCGGCCGACCGGCCGGCCGGGTGATGCAAACCGGCCGGCCGGCCGGCCGGGTCAAGCAGCGGCCGGCCGGCCGGTCAAAAAGGCAGCCCGGAACCAGTTTTGCCCTATTTTTCTTGTATATTGTAATAAATTTATCATTAATTGATGCATAAGAGTTAGTCCTGGTTATGTATAACAGATAAAATCAGGTAGAGTCATTTTTCTGAAGACCGGCCGGCCCGGCCGGCTGCTTCTGACCCGGCCGGCCGGCCGGATTGTCGACATAGTGGGCCGGCCGGATTGTCGACATAGTGGGCCGGCCGGCCGGGTTTTCCTCGGCTGGCCAACAACTCTAAACACGTCTGCATTACATAGTGAACAGTTAGTGTACACTATGTTATAGATAACAGGTATCAATGATCACCAGAATTATGCGCCTTTCAAAAAGGTTAGTAATTTTGGTCTAACTATCTCAAATTGAAAATCAAATAATGCGTTTTATTAAAACGTTTCATTTAGCAGGTAATATACGTTTTCTTATGCAGTTATTTTGTCTGCCAGTCAGACCTTTCTACTTTTTGTTTACAGCAAAAACTAGATTAAAAAGTTGAAGCTATTGTACAGCAGTGTGCAAAAACTTAAAAAGGAAACAACGTTATGACATTTTTCAGTTTTTAGTCAAGTAAAAAATAAAACGTATATACGACTTCACAAACGCATTTTAGCTGAAAAATACGATTTATTTCGTTTTGCAATTTGAGACAGTTCCTAACGGAATCTGGAAGATACTCTAGAAAAATAACTGGAATTCCGTTAATGAAGGGGTAAATTCCGGAAATCCCTTGGAACTAACGGAATTCCAAACATTTGAAACATTTGTACGTTGACGGCATCCCGCTGTGAAATATTCCTTGTGTTTCGAATTCTTTCGTGAAAATCTTCATAAATGATGAAACAAATTTGACCTTAGCAAATCGGGTAGTTTTTCACTATGGAGTTAGAATTCAAAAGTTGTAGGTGTTAGTTGGTTGAGTGATTCGGGCGGGAGCAGTCAGGTTTGTGTAGTGAATTTTGTGTAGGCAGCTGTGACCTTTTGAGTCTCAATAGTGAATTTGTTGTGAGCATTTTGTTATATTATCAGAATCTAGTGTCTTTGAAATTTTGAAGATGTACGTTTGAATTTGTTTAATTGAAGTAAAAGTATCGTGTCTTCTAAACTTCTAGTTTCTGTAGTTTCGTGAGATAGGCGCGAGGAGAAAGTATTTAGGCATACACTAAAGAAGTAAAGGACCTGCACATTTCTTTATTAGTTATTCATTTAGCAGTACACTGAGCGACCACATTTCTACACCGCAATGCGTGAATGAATTAACGATATTGGCCCAGCTGACCACTTTTCTAATTAATTTCTTGGTCTGAAAATTGGTAAAATTTTATAAAAGTTTGGTTACACGTAAGCGTAACCAAAGGGGGACGTTCCGGACTAAATTTTCAACCCTCTTAATTGTTGCTGAAATAGGGCTCAAAACTGTACCAATCCCGGTCCAATTTTGGAAAAACCTTGTAAGTGCCAATTTCCTTGGCATAGTCTTGCTTGACCTTACTATAACTTTACTAATTTGTGGTAACTTCTCTTGACCTTGGCCCCTGCTTTCAAGTTTAGATTTAAGTCTAAATTTTGGCCAAAACAAAAATAAGCACTCCCTAATTCTAGTAACAATTTCTCCTCATGGCTGGAAATTTCGTTTCCCCTCATGACAGAGGATGTTGGAGAAATTGTTACAAAAATGTGCACAACAATTCCTACATGATTTTTTTATAAAATAAAATGTATATTTTCATAATCTACGTAACTAGCTACTTAAGCCTAGCTTCATAGTAGTATAGGGAGGTAAAATGGTGTAGTATTGGGGGGAGGAGGATCCCTGAGGGAGGAGCTGAGGATCCCGTGGTCCTTCCTTTTGTACACGTGCATATACATTCGTATATGTATATACACATATACATGTATATGTATATGTGTACATGTATATATATGTGTACATGTGTGTATACATGTATCTACGAGTATGCATATTCCTTATTACAATTTAAAGTAAATACCGGTTATACATATACATTTATACGTGTAATAAATACACGTATACCTGTATACACATGTTTGCATGTGCACGTGCACAGTTTAAAGTAAAAACCGGTTTATATAAGGTAGCCAATAGTATATGTACATGGGCATGTAAAGGCTGTTTAAACCCGGATAAAACCGGTTTCTAGTGTTAGCTAATAAGTTTTCAAATAAGTGTACGTCAGTTTTAATCTACTTAAGTGAGAGAGTAGTTTGCTTACTGGCAAAGATGTTTAAATGCGACTTTTGTGACAATGAGTTTGGCCTCAAGAAGAATTTAAGTCGGCACACAGTGTCTGCACACCGGACTAACTTTGCTGAATGCACAACCTGTGGTAAACGATTTAACAGAAAGGATAATCTTCAAAGGCACTCTCAGATTTGTCAACGAACTGCTGACACTGAAGTCCAGTCACGGGTAAGTATTGTTTTCATTGATTAAACATAACTAGAACGGGGGCCGGCTTCTGATACGAACCAAAATAAGTGGTTCACCGTTTATGTGCATGTGCTGTTTTAGGAACTGAGTTACCATTGCGAA
>JASAND010006231.1:0-10145 GCA_030248195.1 Trissonchulus latispiculum
GGCCCAGTCGGCTTTGGCATAGGACCATTGTGCCCGCGCCGGGCGCCTGCCCGGACGTTGACCGCCGGTGGCGGTTGTTACCAGGACAGGTAGGTGGTCTGAAAGTGTAGTGGTGAGGACTTTCCATGTGGTACAGGTGGTCCTGGATGAGTGGCATAGGGTTAAATCCGGCGCCGTGCCGGATTCGGCTTGGGTAGCAGGTGGACGGGTTATGCTGCCGTCATTGAGGATGGTTTGGTCCGTCTGGATGGCCCATTCATCGATGGTGTCTCCCAGTTCGTCCCCTGGTCGGTGCGGTTCCCAGACTTCCGAGTGAGCGTTGAAGTCTGCGCATATGATTGAGTTTGGGGCAGTTGGCAGGTAGTGTGGATCAAAGCATTGGGTCCGCATTTCCGCAGCTTGCCTCTGTATGGGTGGTACGTATACTGAGGACAGACGGATATCTCCACCCTTCATATGGAGCTTTACGGTCAGAGCGTCCGTAGTTTGGTCGGCAGGGGCGGTTATCCTGTCTGTGGATCTGGAGTAGTGAATGTCCTCTTTGATCAGGATTGCCACTCCGCCACCTTTGATGACTGTGCCAGCTCGTCCAGTCTTCCGATGCTGTACCTCCATGGAGTATCCAGGGAATTTGGGCAGTTGCTGATTTTCTCTGAAGTGGGTTTCTTGGATCGCCGCGATGTCGATTTCCAGGTCGTCCATGAGTTTCTGCAGCCAGGGTACCTTAGGTCTTAATCCTCCAGCGTTCCATTGGAGGATTCTGAGATGGGGATGGGGAGTTTGAGGGCGTGGGCGGGGGTTTGTTGGGCCTGGGGTGGGCCTATTGGGGGGGGTGGGGCAAATGGGGCGGGGGGGGGATGTTGTGGTTCTGGCTGAAGCTGCAGTGCTACATGTTGCGGCGGTACTGGGTCGATAGGCTGGATTGATTGGGTTTGCAGAATTTGCCGGTGTACCGGCACTGGTTGAGGGGGGGTTAGACGAACAGGTAGGGCAGAGCCAGGGATTTCGCAACCTCACCACATCCACCCATATTACTTTTCCATGCTCCGGAGGAGCATTTTTTTCTTGTCATCTTAGCACTTTAAAGATTCTCTGACAATATTCCAATGTTGTTAAACATTGGCCTTAAGATTAGCTCGTATGTCGAGGCCGAGGGAGAATTGGCAAGGGGAGGCCTCCATGAACGAACTTCCCCATCAAAAAAGTGGATCCCCTTTGGTACAAATTTTGCAGTGAAAAAAATCAGAAAGCGAAATTTTCATAAATTTTCTTGTTTAACTTAACTAGTTTAATTAGACGACATAGTTTTCCGGCTTAATGTTGGATGCGTTTCCAGTGAGAATAATGAGTTAGGAAGGAGCCGAGCATCCCGCAGGGTACTTACAGTACACAGGACTATGGGGCCACTTTTCGTGGGGGTTTGCCAATGGTCAGTAGGGCGTAGTGACCACTGGTCACTTCCATCGGTTTCGGCAATATTCCCATTAAAACGAGTGTTGTCGATTTACTATATAAAAACATCCGCAACTAAAACCCCGAAAAACTAAGTTTTAGGGTGTTTGACCACTGGTCAGTAGACCACCCAGTTCGTAGTGACCAGTGGTCAGTTCCGTCTGATCTGAAAATGTGCTCATTGAGACGAGCGTAATCGATTTACTATATATGCCCCCAACCAAAATGCCGAAAAATAGTCCATTTGACCAGTGGTCAATAGGGCCCCAAGGCCGTAGTGACCAGTGGTCACTTCCGTCGGTTTCGGCAATATGCCCATTGAAACGAGCATAGTCGATTTACTATATATGCCTCCAACCAAAACGCTGAAAAACGCTGTTCCAGGGGGTTTGACCAGTGGTCAATAGGCCACCTAGACCGTAGTGACCAGTGGTCACTTCCGTCGGTTTCGACAATATGCCCATTGAAACGAGCATAGTCGATTTACTATATATGCCTCCAACCAAAACGCCGAAAAACGCTGTTTTAGGGGGTTTGACCAGTGGTCAATAGGCCACCTAGACCAGTGGTCACTTCCGTCGGTTTCGACAATATGCCCATTGAAACGAGCATAGTCGATTTACTATATATGCCCCCAACCAAAACGCCGAAAAACACTGTTTTAGGGGGTTTGACCAGTGGTCAATAGGACATCTAGACCAGTGGTCACTTCCGTCGGTTTCGAAAATATGCCCATTGAAACGAGCATAGTCGATTTACTATATATGCCTCCAACCAAAACGCCGAAAAACGCTGTTTTAGGGGGTTTGACCAGTGGTCAATAGGCCACCTAGACCGTAGTGACCAGTGGTCACTTCCGTCGGTTTCGACAACATGCCCAGTGAAACGAGCATAGTCGATTTACTATATATGCCTCCAACCAAAACGCCGAAAAACGCTGTTCCAGGGGGTTTGGCCAGTGGTCAATAGGCCACCTAGACCGTAGTGACCAGTGGTCACTTCCGTCGGTTTCGACAATATGACCATTGAAACGAGCATAGTCGATTTACTATATATGCCTCCAACCAAAACGCCGAAAAACGCTGTTTTAGGGAGTTTGACCAGTGGTCAATAGGCCACCTAGACCAGTGGTCACTTCCGTCGGTTTCGACAATATGCCCATTGAAACGAGCACAGTCGATTTACTATATATGCCTCCAACCAAAACGCCGAAAAACGCTGTTTTAGGGGGTTTGACCAGTGGTCAATAGGACACCTAGACCAGTGGTCACTTCCGTCGGTTTCGAAAATATGCCCATTGAAACGAGCATAGTCGATTTACTATATATGCCTCCAACCAAAACGCCGAAAAACGCTGTTCCAGGGGGTTTGACCAGTGGTCAATAGGCCACCGAAACCGTAGTGACCAGTGGTCACTTCCGTCGGTTTCGACAATATGCCCATTGAAACGAGCATAGTCGATTTACTATATATATGCCTCCAACCAAAACGCCGAAAAACGCTGTTCCAGGGGGTTTGACCAGTGGTCAATAAGCCATCTAGACCGTAGTGACCAGTGGTCACTTCCGTCGGTTTCGACAATATGCCCAGTGAAACGAGCATAGTCGATTTACTATATATGCCTCCAACCAAAACGCCGAAAAACGCTGTTCCAGGGGGTTTGACCAGTGGTCAATAGGCCACCGAGACCGTAGTGACCAGTGGTCACTTCCGTCGGTTTCGACAATATGCCCATTGAAACGAGCATAGTCTATTTACTATATATGCCTGCAACCAAAACGCCGAAAAACGCTGTTTTAGGGGGTTTGACCAGTGGTCAATAGGCCACCTAGACCGTAGTGACCAGTGGTCACTTCCGTCGGTTTCGACAATACGCCCATTGAAACGAGCATAGTCGATTTACTATATATGCCCCCAACCAAAACGCCGAAAATAGCTGTTTTTGGGGACTTTTCCCAACTTTGACCCTGGGCGAGGAACCACGGGCGCCAAGCAGCATGAGGCTCACATCCGTCGGTTTCGGCGATATGCTCATCGTGTTCAGCGACCCCGATTTACTATATATAGGCACCACCAAAAGACCAAAAATAGCCGTTTTTAGGGACTTTTCCCAACTTTGATCCTGGGCGAGGAACCACGGGCGCCATGCAGCATGAGGGTCACATCCGTCGATTTCGGCGATATGCTCATCGTGTTCAGCGACCCCGATTTACTATATAAAGGCACCACCAAAAGACCAAAAATAGCCGTTTTTAGGGACTTTTCCCAACTTTGACCCTGGGCGAGGAACCACGGGCGCCATGTAGCCCGAGGGTCACATCCGTCGGCTTCGGCGATATGCTTATCGTGTTCAGCGACCCCGATTTACTGCATATGGGTACCACCCCGAGGCCGAAAAACGCTGTTTTTGCCCGTTTTTAGACTATTTTCAAATTTTCGGACTTGGAAATTTTTCAGCTTGAAGGTGTCCAAAAACGCTATTTTTTCCATTTTTGACCATCTATAAAAATCGAACCAGATCGAAATTCAAAAAAAACAAACTTGCTAAGTACCATTGCCTAGATAATCAAAAAATAGTATAGAAAAATTTTTCCTATGGGCAGTTCGAAAAATCGAGTTAACACAAAATTGGAAAAAATCATGCTGAATACAGAGGAAAAAAACCCCACTTTCAAACCCGTAAGAGAAAGTAGATTTTTTCAAAGTTCATTTTTTCCGGGCAAGTTTGGTATCATTCTAAAGGTCTTGGCCTGGAGATTTCAAAAATGCAAATATTAGCTCTTAATTCCTTCCCGTTAATTAGTTATGCCTAATTAGCACTTTTCCAAATCCGCAAAGTGCCTTTATAGCTCATATTATGGGGGGCTCTCCGAGCTCCCCCATGATTATATATAATAGTTTGTCATGTCCTAAACAATCTGTCTGCCGAATTTCAAATACCATTGCCGATTTAATAACGTGTTATCGACGGTACTGTGTTTGTGACTGCACGTGCAGCACGGTGGAAGCTGGAGAGGCACCAACTAACATAGCTACGCTATACGCCCTATACGACAGACACAATTATCACCAAGTTTCATATATATGTTTAGCCGTTTACAGAAAGTCTACAGACAGCGTGCTATGGTTGCTGCATAACAGTACAGCACGATAGCAGCACCGCACAGCGCTGCAACTATGCTCACCGTGTTCAGCGACCCCGATAACCCTTACATGCGTGATGCGTCTCACTGAATGGCCCAAAACAGCGTTTTCTGGCCCTATTTTCTGTGGAGTTGGGACTTAGAAATTTTTTGAAAATGGCCAATTGGACCGACTTCCTTTGGGCCGGCAGCCTGAACGGTCCAGGACTTAATCAAAAATCGGCCAACGCTATGACACGCTACCCATCCCAAAGTTTCTTATGCAACAAGCCGCGTCTCTCTAGCTTGTTCCCTGAGCCCTGTAGCCGTGACACAAATGGCCGTTTTTTTGGCCAAAAACCCCGTCAGGCCACTTTTGGCCGGCCGCACAGGTGGCATGCTGGGCCGAGCAGGAAAAAATATAGCGCGGGGCACATGGGACCATATCGGCATTCAGAAAATATAAACCTTTCCGGCTGAAAACGTCCACATCTTTCAAACACCTCTGCACAAAATTGCATTTTTCCAAGTATCCCCAAGACCACACCGAGTTGTATTTTTGTTACCCACTTGGGATCGTTTGTCGAGTTTGATTAATGACCTAATCGGTCGGTGCTTTTGATCTTGGAAGTTGCCCCTCAGGTATAGTCAAGCGGGGAAAACCCACTTTTCAGATTTTAGGCTAGAACTGCTTACTGATTTGAGATATTGAAATACTGACTATACAGGCAGCTAGGCCTATTAAACACTATTAAACAAAACGTACGAAGACTGAATAAAATCAAAACTACAGTATATATATATATATATATATATATATATATATATATATATATATATATATATATATATATATATATATATATATATATATATATATACTAGTACCAAAAATGCCCTAGACGGGCATGGGTTCCGGGTAGAATAGGGAAAGAAGGCTGAAGCGGAAAAATGCCAATAGATTAGTGCAGATTGATGTCTAGCCAGCGCCTAAAATGATTGAAACCAGCTTCTTGGTGCAGAATAGGGAATCTAATCAGCGCGTAAAATGATTGAAACCAGCTGCTTGGTGCAGAATAGGGAATCTAGCCAGCGCTTAAAATGATTGAAACCAGCCTTTTGGTGCAGAATAGGGAATCTAGTCAGCGCCTAAAATGATTGAAACCAGCGTCTGGGGTAGAATAGGCGCCTCTCTCCCTCCACCCTATTCGCGTGAAGTGCTCAGATACATCAGCAGAGATGATAAAATAATCAATATTCAAGACCACATAGGTCATTCCGCACAAAGAGCAGTACTAAACAATGTGACGGTGCAATGCAATGTGGTCGTCGGTGGACTGAATGCAATGGATATTGAACAGTCGTAATGCCAAACACAATCAGTTTAAAAAATTCCTTCGTCCTTAAAATAATGTGCCTAAACATAATATATGCTGTATGTATATCAATTCTCCACCACGACAGCGTAGTATACACGTGTATGTTCGTAGATTGCAACATGATAAACTTTGTTCAACCTCAATTGCTCACATCTTCAGTATATACATACTAAGGTTAGCATAATACGTATTTCATACATTCAGCTGTACGCAAATGTGTGAAGGACTGTTGATTCCTGACATTGTTTGTGATAACGCATCATCCACTCACCTAAAGCAAACTGATTTTTTCATACTCCAAGAGGAACTGCTGATGCACACTAACACGCTCGCTACACACACACCACACACCACAGACACACGTACATACACGCAAATGTCAAGTGCTTATTTGCTGAGTTCATTCCACGAGAATTCTTCGAGTTCACGCGAATAGGGTGGATGGAGAGAGGCGCCTATTCTACCCCAGACGCTGGTTTCAATCATTTTAGGCGCTGACTACATTCCCTATTCTGCACCAAAAAGCTGGTTTCAATCATTTTAGGCGCTGATTAGATTCCCTATTCTGCACCAAGAAGCTGGTTTCAATCATTTTAGGTGCTGGCTAGGCATCAATCTGCACGAATCTATTGGCATTTTTCCGCTTCAGCCTTCTTTCCCTATTCTACCCGGAACCCATGCCCGTCTAGGGCATTTTTGGTACTAGTTTCTTGCATTTTTCCGCTGTAGAGCAATAATTAAAGAAAGGCCACGCACTGAAGAGAAGTGTGTAAGGGAGTGGGGGGGGAGCGGCGTCGCGTGGGGTAGGATAGAAATCAAAATAGCAGCATGCTGTATTAGCACAAATATTATGCAAATTTGAGCAACTAAAACGCGTGTGTTCAACGCAATTTTCTGAATGGCTGAAGATGTGCGGGGGGTGTAGCGGTGCCGCGTGGGGTACATAGGATAGAAATCTAAATAGCAGACTCTTTTATTAGCACTGTTTATGCAAATTTGAGCCCGCAAAAGCGTGTATTTAACGCAATGTTCTGACCGGCTGCCGATATTTGGGAAGGGGTGTGTAGCGCGCCGCATGGGGTAGGATAGAAATCAAAATAGCAGCCTCTTGTATTTAGCACGTATGTATTATATATATGTGTATATATACGTATCTATATTATGCAAGTTTGAGCAATCAAAAAGCTTGTGTTTAACGCAATTTTTTGAATGGCTGAAGATATGCGGGGGGAGCAAGACGTAGAAATCTAAATTGCAGGCTCTTTTATGTAAATTTGAGAACGCAAATGTGTGTTTAACGCAATTTTCTGAGCGATTGTTGACTGGCTTTCCTACAAGGGGGGCTGGGGGGGCGGGCCCTCCAGACAAGGCCACACCCAGGGGGGTTCAAGGGGTCCAGACCCCCCTTTTGGGATGACAAAATGGAAAATTTTTGCTATTTTTATGGCAAAAACAGGCATTTTTAAAAAATTTTCGCGCCTTCGGCGCGATAATTTACTTTTTACAAGAAATTAACGTCCAATGTACTGTTTTTGGGCAAAAATGCAAAAAATTTTCAACTTCTGGGGGGGTTCCGCCCCCAGAACCCCCGTTGCATTTTAGCTTGGACCCCCCCTTTTCAAAATCCTGGGTGCGGGTCTGCCTCCAGGCTTCAGAAGTCAACAGAAAAATAGGGTTTTTAGTGCAAATTTTCAAAAATGTTCCACCTTCGCCGGAATTTTTGTCATTGTAACCTTAAATTTAGGTTAAAAATAGTTAAATTATTAGCTCAGCAGCAAGAATAGCTAATTTTAAGCATTTTTCGAAAACCTTTTCTCCTCCTCCCAGAAATCCGTTCCCCCCAGGACCTGGGGGGCCCTGCCCCCAAACTTCCCCCAGAAATTTTTACCTAGGAAAAAACCAGGTCGATGTGAGGGGAAGGGTAGCGGCGCCGCGTGGGATACATAGGATAAAACTTTACATAAATAGCAGACTCTTTTATTAGCACTGTTTATGCAAATTTGAGCCCGCAAAAGCGTGTATTTAACGCAAGTTTCTGAATGGCTGCCGATATCTGGGGGTGGGGGTGGGGGATAGAAATCTAAATTGCAGGCTCTTTTATTCGAATTTGAGAACGCAACTGTGTGTTTAACGCAATTTTCTGAGAGGTTGTCGATGTCAATGGAGGGTTGCGGCGCCGCTGGGTCGACTCCAATGACACAAAACGTTCACCTCACGAAGGGCTTTCATTTGATACCAAACGTGGCCACCTTCGGAAAAATCGATTTTGGACCGGTCCGGACCCTGGTCAAGGCGCCACAGGCCGCAGGGTCCACTTTGGAGGGGTCCTCCAATGACAAAAAATGCTCGCCTAACCAGGGGTTTAATTTGATACCAAGCTTGGCCACCTTTATTTTGGACCGGTTCAGACCCTGGCCGCCACAGGCCACTGGGTCCACTTTGGAGGGGTCCTCCAATGACAAGAAATGTTCACCTCACCAAGAGAAAGCAAAGAAAAAGGGTAACCTACATTTATACAGCTGAAGAAAGCAAGTACACATTTAGGTGGCAGACTGGAGCTATCATTTCATGTCCGCCACCATATTTGATTACACCAATAAAAAGTGAAAACAAAATTACCAACTTCTAAAAACTAAGAATCCCTGCAATAAACTAAAAGAAAAAGAAAATCATAACCATAATATAATAAATACGGCCTTTTGATAAAGCAAGTATCTAAAGTGTAAACATAAACTTTTATTCGGGTTAAAGTGCACTCATTTGCTGACCACTCTGCCAGACTGATACTGGTAATCGGTGGGCTTCGTCAGTGGCGTACCGACATACCAGTTACAGCTTTAGGCTTTTTGGAAAAATACGAGAAATAGTACAAAAAGACGTTTCTGCCCTGTGGTCCCATTCACACGTGCTAGTTAGTTAACATGCGATACAAATATGCTGCTACATATTGCGGACACATTCGTGTTGAACTTTACGTCTAATTTATGCCTTTTAACAGAGTTTCGAACTGCCAGCTTCAGTTGATCTACCTCATACTCTTGACTGGTCGCCAAGGCTATCAGTTTTACAGACTTACGTATAAAATTAGCATACGTATATATACATTGCATATGTTACCATATCTATTAATTTCCCCCATTACCACATTATAGAGACAACTCTTACTAATATTGCTACAAGCATGTGGCAACATTAGGGTTTTAAATGGAAAGTTATCTCTTTTATCAAACACATCAGTAGCAAATTTACCATTATTGTCAATAGATACATTAATGTCTAAAACTTCTGCTTGACAAGGATCCGAGTTAACTTTATTAAGTGTAAGAGAGTTAGGATAAATATTTGGGTGTTGTTCATCAAAAACGTTTTTATCACCCACAGTTGTTATATCATCAATATATCTATAAGTATACCTTAGTTTTTCTACAATACCATAGTCTTCTGCTTTAAGTCGATCCATTATAAATCAATATTCATATTCAAATAACACTAAATTAGCAATAAAAAGTGCAGCATTAGTGCCCATAGGAATCCCTATTACCTGTTTGCATAGGAGATTCCCAACAGTGAAATACGAGTTACTTATTAGCAAGGGCTTTCATTTGATACCAAGCTTTGGAAAAATCGATTTAGGACCATTTTGGACCGGCCCGAACCCTGGTCAGGGCGCCACAGGCCGCTGGGTCTACTTTGGAGGGGTCCTCCAATGACAAAAATGTTCGCCTCACCAAGGGTTTTCATTTGATACCAAACGTGGCCACTTTTGGAAAAATCGATTTTGGACCATTTGGGACCGGTCCGGACCCTGGTCAGGGCGCCACAGGCCACTGGGACCACTTTGGAGGGGTCCTTCAATGACAAAAAATGTTCGCCTCACCAAGGGCTTTCATTTGATACCAAACTTGGCAAGTCTTGGAAAAATCGATTTTGGGCCATTTTGGGCCCGGACCCTGGTCCAGACCCCTGGCCAGGGCGCCACAGGGGTCCGGCCGGTACCTACTAAAGCCCATGTTGTAGTCCTCCCGCAGCCCACCCCCACGCCAAATATGAAAGCTCTACTTGCAGCAGATCTTTCTACACTAGAGGCTAAAGTAGGACTTGCGACACGGTCGGGGCCCACCTCCATCTGGTTAGCCCCCAGCCCTATGGATAGGTCCTAGAGCAAAACTAATGGGTCATTTAAATTCACCAT
>JASAND010006233.1:0-24931 GCA_030248195.1 Trissonchulus latispiculum
TGAAATAAACATTTTCCGCCAGATACACTGGCTAGAGAATTTTAAATTCTCTTTTTATAAAATACTAACAACTAACCTCAAATAAACAAACTTTGCATGTTCATCACAAATTGTTAGCCACGTACAGAGCGGAGCTCAGGTTGCAGAGAAAAACTAAACTCATGTTTGAATTCTACATGCCTGAAAACCCTATTCATAAATTTTTCCCCCCAAAATAGAGAATTTTCAAATTTAAGCTTGGGTCAGCCATGGTTCCGGTCGAGGGCCAAGCACAGGACGGAGCTTAGCTAATAGAAGAAGACTAAGCTCATATTTGAATTCTACATGCCCAAAAACCCCCTATCTAAAGTTTTCCCGTTAAAAATCGACAAGTTTGAAATTTAAGCTTGGGTCAGCCACGGTTCCGGTCACTTGCAGCACGGAGCTTAGGCTGCAAAGGAAAACTAAGCTCATATTTGAATTCTACATGGTCGAAAACCCCCTAGATAAACTTTTCCCGTCGAAAATTGATAATTTTTAATTTTAAGCATGGGTCTGGCATGGTTCCGGGCGAACAGAAGCTGAGCCGCTTACACCACCCCCACCAGAGCCTCCCGGCCTCTTTACACCGCCACCCCCACCAGAACCTCCCGGCCTCCCGGCCTCCGGGCCTCCCGGCCTCTTTACACCACCACCCCCACCAGACGATACGTCTGGTGCGGACCTATTACTACTTTCAGGCGTAGACTATCTTCGAAGTTTGAATTTGAGCTGATGTTGATGCGATTTATTGCCAGCCAAAAAAACAATATATATTGCAAAAAATTAATACATTTCTAGTAAAGTTCATAACAAGAGCATAAAGTTTACCAAATATAACACAAATTTACCACATTTCACAAGTTTTGGCCAACGGTGACCGGGCTGGGCCTATTCTCGACTACTATTGCCCGACCACCAGGACCAGTACTAAAGTTTAAATTTGCGATACGGTTCTTAAGCAGCGAAATAGACGAACTAGTAACAATTTCTTCTGGTAAACTGTTCCAATATTTGACTATTCTCTCACTAAAAAAGTGTTTTCTAATTTCTAAGTTAACATGACTCAATTTATAACAGTGTCCTCTCGTTGCGTTTTCATTATTATAGGTAAAAAATTCGTTCGAATCTAAACTTGTTGTTCCCTTAATTATTTTAAAAGCCATAATCAGATCTTTACGTATTCGTCTCGTTTCTAAAGTAGGAAGTTGAAGTTTTTCGAGTCGCTCAGGGTAGGAAATATTTGGGAAACCTGGCAGTCGTCTAGTGAATAGTCTTTGAACTCTTTCCAACATTTCTATGTCTTTTTGCAGAAAAGGGCTCCAGATTTCACTGGCATACTACAGTTTAGATCTCACATACACCAAATACAATCTTACCAACAAATCTACCGACCGAGAACGAAAATTTCTGTAGATTAAATTAACTAATTGAAAACCACTTTTCGCAATTTTATTTACATGTTCAGAAAACTTTAAATTTGCAGAAACAGTTACCCCCAGATCCTTAGTTTCACTAACTGAGCTTACCACTTGGCCTGAAAAATGGTACTGCCATTTAGCATTTTTATGGCCCAAGTGGAGCAAATTACATTTTTCAAAAGCTATTTTTAGGTCATTTGCATTAGCCCATGACGCAATATTATCAATATCCGACTGGACGCTCAGAGGACCAAAAACATTAGTATATGTTAAATAAAATTTTGTATCATCTGCAAAAATCTTCGCTTGCATGTGTGCTAAACAGTCTTCTATGTCATTCATAAATATGATGAAAAAGTGAGGACCCAAAATACTGCCCTGGGGAATACCTGAAGTTACAGATTTAATTGCAGATCTAGTATTTTCAATTTGCACATACTGCTTTCGATCACTCAAATAATTTTCAATCCACCGCAATAACTTTCCGGAGATACCATAGCCCCGTAGTTTTGCAATAAGCTTAGAGTGGGACACGGAGTCAAAAGCTTTTGCTATATCCAAATATAGCACATCAATAAGTTGCTTATTATTTAAAGCTTTAGTCCAATCATTGAGTGTCAGCAGCAGCTGAGTCGTTGTGGACATGTCTGCTCTAAATCCGTGCTGGTTCAAAGACAGCTGTATATTAGCTTCTAGATAACCAATAAATTCTTCGTCTATAACTGATTCCATTACCTTAGGGGTTGCACATAAAAGACTGATAGGTCTATAGTTACTAACATTGTTTATAGCCTTTTTTGTAAATAGGTATCATTTTGGCCATTTTCCATTCCTCTGGCAGTATACCAGAGTTGAAGGAGTGATCAAATAATATCGAAAGTGGTAATGCTAGATTTTGTGCAAAAACATGTAAAAACGATTGCGGGATTTCATCCGGTCCACTACAGTACTTGGGTTTCAATTTCGCTAGATGCTTTTTGACAATGTCTTCTGTGAACAAAACATTATCTAAATTAGTACCAGTTCGTTGAGGGAATCTAAAGTCATCCGATCTTTTAGCTGTAAATACAGAAACGAAGAAGTCATTGATAGCTTCTGCTCTCTCTTGTTAATGTTTCTCAATGTTAATGTATTGCTGAGAGCACCCTTTCCTGAGAATTGCTTACCGTAAATGCCAAGACAACATCAGAGCCGGCATGGACGAATTCTTCGGACAGTTGAGCAACCAAATTAGGATGATCCAGAACGCATTCTGGAACGAACGAGCCTGCTTTTAGATAGCCTCTTCGTTCCATTTCGAATAGGTATCCTTCAGCGGCCAGGACGAACTCGCCATTTGCTAGACGTTCTCGAAGACCTGAAATATGAGTAAATCAAGCATTAGTTTGGAAAAGTTCAAAAAGGTTTCCAAGCAATTGATCTACGGATCTTAAAACTATATAACATGTTCCAAACCGCACGTCTGTCGTCAATTTGATAGCTATTAAGACTTGACTGTTACGTATATGTAAAAAAATTGAAAATGGATAAGCTCTTGTAACCCTTCTGTACTCCCCTCACAATTTAACATCACAGACGCGCTATGGACGCTATCAACTTTGAAGTAGCTCCAAATCGTACAATCGTAGAAAATATAGTATAATCTGAATCTGAATCAGCTATCTGAATTGATACGACCGTAAAACTGAACAATTTAATTCTGCCTGTAGGAAGTAGGAACCAAAGTCAGTACCAACCCTCACTCTCAATTCAATTCTCGGTTTGTTTTTGTGATTTCCAGTTCAGTGTTGATAACCGGCTGACTGGAAAACGGCCAACCGCCGGGACCTTAGACCCGTCAGACTATTATTCAGCAGATAGATAGATTGTCGGTGGTCATGCTGGTCAACCCTGTGTACTTTATTTCTGGTTCTGGTTCACAAATGATTATTATAAAGGAAATTATAAAGGTCAAATGTTTGCACACAAGCTAATTCAGTAAAATTATACTTTCAAAATTATTCGTGGCCATAAATTCTTTCAGTTTCGTTTAGTATTCAAATTTAATAATTGTTACTTAGGTATATTTAGAAGTCACCAAACCAACCTTTGCAGGCAGACATTGCAATCAGGAGATGCCCAGGTAAGGAGTTCCGATAAAACCTACATTATCAGTGCTGCAACAAAATTAAATACATCGTTTCAATTTACAGTGATAAAATGATAACAATACACCAGTTTTTTAAACATACTGACACACCAGAAGCATGTGAAAATTAAGACCGATCTCGGAACAGGTACAACAGCACTCGGAAAAAAAATAAGCAGCTTTGGTGAAACCAAAAACGTTTGCTAGAAATGTGATTCATTTGAACTTCACTCTGAAAAGTGTAAAGGAACTTGAATGCAGTATCGAAACTCGATATGTGGCACTGTTTGCGATCTATTCTGTCGTTCATGGCTGTCGTCCCTTCCTTATTTTGTTAGCTTTCCTCGACCGGTTCATGCGCGGTTGCTTTGTTATTTGTCATTCGGTCTTCTCACTTGAATTGCTCTTATGGGATAGTGATAGTTATGTGCTAGGTTAGTTTCACACTAGTGTCTTTACGGCTAAATGAATATCATACCATAACGACAAGATAACAATAACGTTTTCTACAAACTATTCAAACTCTGTTAAAATGTGTACTTTAAAATGTTAAAATTTGTACTTTAATGTGTAAATATTCAAACTCTGTTAAAATGTGTACTTTTCGCTTTCTGTTCTTTCCTGCATTTCCTCTGAGCCATATATAACGTGGCGCTATTTGGTTAATTCTCTTTTTAGATTCAACATAAATTGTAGTACTGTAAATATGCATTCATTGGACGTTTTGAGTAACCTTAAGGCAGTTTACATTACCAAACTTGAGTTTGGCTAAGGTTTGGTTTGGCGAAAGTTTGGTGATGTAAACTGGTCTTTAGTGATTCTCACTGTTGTCATTCAGTTAATCGTGGGCTTGATCTGGCCAGTTTTAACATAAATTGTTATCGAAGATTGCTTAGGAGTTAACTTTTCGTTGCGGGTAATTAATGGATATGTCAGCTTTAACTCCACAACGAGTGTAGAGGGCTTTGGGATTTGTCTCAAATTATTTTCCAACGTTCGAGACTTGTAGTCTCGAAAGATGTTCAGCTTTCGAGACTTTTGAAAATATTTTTAGAAATTTCAGGGATTTGTCCAGAACATTTTTGCATGCAAACGTGCAAAATAAAAACATGTTTTGATACATTTTTCAAGCATTTCTAGAAAGTTTTGAAATGTTTCGAGACAATTTTGATTTTCAATTTTACAGCTTTCGAGGCATTCGATGACAACTTTCTATGAGTTTTTTCAACTTTCCGGAAACTCTCTGCACACGCTGTGGAGTTAAAACAGACATGTGTAATGGACTCTGTCAGATCTGGACTGGATTTCTCTAGATTGGAGGGGGTCGAGTCTCCAATAAACTTTGGCTTGAGGTTTGCAGTTGGTTAGGGCTTTAGGGCTTCTAGAATAGACTAGGCTAGACTAGACTAGATCTGATCAGGATCCAAGGCACGAGTCAAGGTCGGCACGCAAAGACGGATCTTCGCTTAGATTGATGCTCCGGCTGTAGTGGTATGCTGACAACCAGGGCACAATAGCTGACCTGAAATGGGGTCTGAGAGGGTGAGTTCGTTTTAGGCAGGGGAATCGGGATTTATAGTCTCAATGGGCGACTGTCAGTTCAACTCTAACCTCAATACGGATAGAGTTGGGGATCTCTGAAACGTACACGAAAGCCGAAGCAGCTGAAAGGATAATTATTTATTGTTACAAAATGCACACACAGTATTATTGAATTCCAGCAGACAATGCTTCACTACAAGTACGGTTTTACAATCAACAGTATTACAAGATACTGTCTGCCAGAATTGCCTTTCAGCTTTAGTTTGACTGGTACTTTCGCAGTTAGGGCTGATTATCCGGTTTCGGGGTCGTTACAGTACAATCTTCAGGTTTATACACTCTAGTGCTGCTACAGGCTAACTCAGAGTTGTATGCGGGCCGCGGGTACCCGCGGGTACCCGCGGGGCGGGGCGGGGCGGGCTGAATTTTACTACCCGCGCGGGCCGTGCGGGCCGATGCGGGCCGATTTTGGCTACTTTCCTGGGCTAAGTTTGCTTTCTAGAAATTTCATACATACCAAATGATATACAAAAGGATGCAATATTTCAGAATTTTAAACATTACTTGACTTATTTATGCCATTCGATACCTTCAGCATCAGCGAATCGAGTAATAACCTGTAGCTGTTGAGTAAAACATATAAACCCGTGAAAGAAAACTACAGGTTTTATTTGTATTGAATATGTACAAGTCTAACTTGTAATCTAATACCAAAGTATCTCTTGCGAAAAATATTCGGTGAGCTTACGGAACTAGCAAAATTAACAAAAAAAGTTTCAGACATACTGAAATCTGGCAGCTGAATTATTGACCAAACATTTTTGAACATCGATTTTTCAAAACTGTCGAATCGGATAAAAGCACTGTTTGTACCATGATATGAAGGACATATGGGCTGAGGGACGTTTTTTTGGATTTGGCTCTGCCTGCAGGTCTTCATTATCAAGAAAATCCGCCAAATGCACATTGAGTTTTTTTAAATTAAACCCGAGTAAATCACGCTGGGTTAGTATTGGTTTTTAGTTTATTACAGCAGCGTAATTTTCTCCGCGGCCGCCCAACCCCGATGCCGCGTCCACATACAACCGTGTATTACATCTACCACGGAAAAGCTGGTGCTTGCAAGCGGCCAAGCCGTGGTAGGGTTAGTAGACATTTATATATACGTACGTATGTATAACAAGTTGGCCCCGAAAAGGGGCAATATTCCTTAGCGGACCTGTAAGAATTCCAGGTAGTTAATGATCAAAAAAGTATCTATGTATATATTACACGTTTCTAGTTTTATACAAATTCAAATTAGCAAAGAATACTATACAGTTTACTGTTTGTCTTCGTCATTCTCTGGTTAGCTGATAGTTGAGCTCTGAATTTATATATTACTTCAGTATGAAACATATATAGAAAGTACAAGATGTCATGAGCTCTAGAAAATTTTGGACTTTCATGAGATCCCGACTTTAAGTGTAATTTGGTTGAAACGCATAAAATGAGAGCTCAAGGATTGAATTTCAGGGAAATTTTGATGTGCCTGTGTGGAGCTCCGAAGCTCCGCTTACGCACGCAAAGATAGGCAATCGTGTATATTGCTGACAGTTGTCAACTGCGAGAAGACTGTAAATTCTGCCGCCTATATAGGCCATAACCTAATTTGCATAAACGAACTTCTGCAAAAAAGTGTCCTATATATACTAGGCCTGTGTTGAAGATAGGGCTTCGATGGACTGCAATAGAGAAAACACACGCAAAACATAGGAAAATCTCACTTTATACATTCCTGCTCCAATCTAACCAATGAAAGGACAGCACGTAATTTCATTGGATGGTTCGTAATACTTCAAAATTGATTAAACGTTTGCCAACATTCTGCTGAATTATTCACAAAAGCAACGAAATATTTAATAACATGGAAAATAGATGGAAAATTTGTTTAAACAAGCTGCTTTATTAGAAGTAATAATTAATTAGAATTAATTATAGGAGCTAATACTAATTATAAATAACCATTTTATAAATTATTTTGCCAGGTATTTGACAGCACTTAATGAATGCAAATTTGAAGTATGCATAAGAGCTAGCAACATTAAAGCCGAATATGAGAAAACTGGAACCAATCGACCGCCTTTTTCCGAAAAGTATACTTATTAAGACCTGATTTTGCTACAGATAACATAAACCAAAAAGTAAGATTGTAAAATTAAAAATTAATGCAAACTTTAAAATTTTGAAACAATATCTCTACTAACATTGCGCGAAAGCCTAAGTGTAGGTTTTCGTTTCAGCTGGTGACGCTCCATAACAGAATTACAGGGTCGATTGTTATCCCAACCGCCCTTTTAAGGGCAACCATTTCAAGTGAAATTTGAAATCTGTTTATGAAATTTAATTTAATACAATGTTCATCTATTTAATTTTATTATTTTACTTTAATTAATTAAGTAATTAAATAAATAATTTATTAATTAATTAATTTATTTTGTTTTAACTCTTCTCGTGAATGCACAGTGTTCATTTTGACTTATCCCGTTTTAACTCTTAACTCTTTTCGCGAATGCAGAGAGTTAATTTTAACTCTCCAGTTTTAATTCTTTTAACTCTTTTCGCGAATGCGCAGAGTTAATTTTAACTCTTCGAATTTTAACTCTTTTAACTCTTCCATTTTTAACCCTGCAGAGTTAAAAGAGTTAAAAACATGCATTAGCTCCATGCATTTATGAAAAGGGTTAAAAGAGTTAATTTTAACTCTACTCTACTCTACTCTACTCTACCCATTCGCGAAAAGGCCCTGAGAGAATAGTGGCAAAAACCTAAAGTTACCATCTATTCACCTAAAAATGCGGGACTGGTCCGAGAATGGTAAACAGCACCAAAAGAGCATAGTTGGAAAGTTTCAGCTATTTAAATAAAGGATTAAAAAGTCGTATGAGTCAAAAATGCCCGAAAGAAAACCACTAAACCAGTACCTTAAACAGCCGAGTGAAGTTCCACAGCATACGCCGTTATGGGAAAAACTGTGTGTGTTTGCTGCAGCTGCGGCGCCGCCGCTTTCAAAACCAATTTTCATATTTCGTACAATTAATAGCTGGTTAGTTAAGCTTGTTAAGGTGCTGAAAGAAACGCGCTCTCAAGGATGCGACAAACTTTTGAAAAATGAGCAAAATCCCAGACCAAAAAATTTTTCATGGCGTACCCTTTTAGTTAAAGGAAGCTAAGCTTTTGTTACCACTTTAAGAACAGTAAATTGGTAGACAATAAAGTTCAACTCAAACGAACAGAAAAATTTGCCGGATCCGGAAGTATCTTTGAAAATACATCAGTTTTGGTGCTCAGGTACTACATAGGAAGCAATTTTTACGTGCGGGTACCTGCGGGCCGGATTTCGCGTGTGCGGGCCGCGGGCCGGAGTGTTGCGGGCCGCGGTCATAAGGTGCGGGCTGCGGGCCGGGCGCGGGCCGGAAAAATCGGCCCGCATACAACTCTGGGCTAACTATTAAACGGTATCCTATGTGCTTCGACTCAACTCAACTCTTAGGCTCTTTGCTAGCCTCTACTGTGACTCTGTCCCTTACAATAACTCTTGGGACCACACACACGCAAGATACACTAATTAACAACTATTTATAATCCGAATCGGGTGGGAGCGAGGTTGGCTTTGCTCTGGCGTCTCCGTATAATTGACTGCCCAGAATAACTGAATTTTGAGAAGAGTTCCGGTTTCTGAAATGGGTAAGGACAGTTACAGGTAGGAAGAGTGTCGGTTATTGTCGGAAAGGTCGGATCGGCTTCCTCAGATAATTATCTCAAAATTAATACAAAACACTGAACGAGATTGTCAATAGCTTCAAATGGCAATTCCGGTGGTAAGGATCAGGACGTAAGCGGTACCACTTTCACTGAACATATTGTTTTTGACTGAAACGTGGTAAGCAGGTTTTAAGGTTTAACAGGTAGTTTTTCCCAAAAGTGATACAAGGTTAGCCGAACGTCTCTGCTGGTCTAGATTCCGTATCCGCGTCAAAACTAGGCCTGACAAGTACCTATTAGGCTGATCGAACTGGACAAAGGCACAGGAACTGAACTGATCTCCGCACAGCAAAGCAGGACTGGGACTGATAAGCACACTGGCTGACTGATACTGGCTGACTCTGACTACTAGGACTGACTGACAGGTAACCACTGGCGGGATCCAAACACTTCACACAATCTTAGCACCAATCTGACTATACCAACAAGACAACTGAGCAGGCTTGATTCCACAGCAGACAGCAGGGCAGAGATTCGCGCTGACGTCGGCTACCTGAATCAAATGGGTTAAAACCCATTAGAAACAGAGGTGGTGGGGATTAGAACCCCAGCAACTATTGTCCGGACCGATTGGCTTTCACGTGCGGGTTTAAGACCCGAACTGTGTATTGTGTAATGCGTAATGTGTTGTTTTACATTTTTAGATTGAGAACAGACGAAAACTGACGTTTTTGAGGACTAAACGGACGAAGAGGGCCAGGCTTGGGCCGTTCCGGCCTACCTGGCTAAATAGGCAAATGAGGCTCTGGCCGAGCCTCTCACGGGCGTGGAGTCACGTAGGCACTACTCAGCATTTATTACAGACCTAATCTACAGCTAAACTGACCTAATCTAATTACTACGTATTGCCCAGTAGATAAGGAGTAACCTATTTGTTATAACTGACGATTAATACTGAATTAAGGCCCAATTCTGGCCACTAGACAGGATACTGTTACATATTACCGGTTACTACTGATTATTACTGACCATAGAACACCTGATACCTACTGAGGCCTATTTCATACCTTACAGGCCTAACTAGACTGAACAACGACAATTATAACCCTAACCTGGGTTGGTAACCTACCATTGGGTACCTAGAACATATTATCGTAATTATGCAAATGAGGTTACCAACCCTCTTAACCTGGGCCTAGAGGTCTAACTGGACAATGGTGGATTGCCCTGTTCTTGCAGAGGACCTGCACCCTGAACCGGGTGACTTACGCAGGCCTCTGGGGGTCAATCTACAGCCGGATTTCACAAACTAATGACAACTAACCGTTATTAACAAACCTAACTAACACTACACTATTAACCGCTATTATTGGTACTAACTATAATTACTATAACTAAAACTACAGATACTAACTATAACTACTAACTGACTAACACCTAACTAAACTGTTACTTCTAACTTAACCTAACTGTTTATAATATCCTAATTGTTATGCCTAACTACTGCTTAATATTATTATTTAACTAACTATTTCCCTACGGACTACACTCAAGACCTCCACGAGGGGTTTACATGAGCAGTCCCATTCATACAATTATTAGCACACAACAGGCATGACGTAATTCCATTCATACAGATTCACACACACTAGCATTCTACTTTCACACGCTCATTTAGACAATAGGCACACACACACACGGACAGTCGTAACTATACTATTTCACGCACACAGTTTCAGTCACACAGGTACAGTCACTCACACAATCATTCAAACACAGTTACGCAACATTCACACCTCACGCATACTTGACTTCTCTCACAACCTCAGCTGGAGGAATTTACGTGAGGAGCCGCATTCATACGACACAATACAATTTATGATCCTAACAGTACTAAAATGGGGCTAATTCCCAGGATACTAACCTAACTAATTCGTATATCTAGCTACGGGTGCGTGAAAGTGCAATGTAGTTCGGGAATGGCCAAGAAATGGCCATTCCCACGTGATCATCCGTGCGTTTTTGCTTTGTTTTGTGTGTGTAAAAGCCAGCGGGGACAATAATTGCTGTTACAGCAATTATTACGAAAATGCTAAGGACAGCTTTAATTAAGGGGAGCCGGTATTCCCCAGTTAACGTCTTAATAATGATTAGATTGAACGGTATTTAAAGGTTGAGTTTTCTGCTTTTAAGGTGTTTTTAAACAACCTCATGTTTTATCCGGCAATTATTAAAAACACAGGACAAGATTACAACAGTGGCTTTGGATTTGTGACGAAAAACATGGCCGGCAACTCTAGTTGCCGGCTATGGGGATTGTGGGGAACCTAACCTGAAAGACCTACTCCCGGGGAGTGGCCTAACTCCCCTTCCTCAAGGTGGGAAGGTGGGGGGTCCTCCCTTAGACTAATTACCCAAGTTTAGGTGGATTTTTGGATGTTAAAACAGCTTTTATAGTGAAAACTGAGAGGGTTAAAAGGAGAAAAATGGTGGTTTTAGAGTGGGTTTTGACTAAAAATAAACCCACGATAGTTTATTTGTGGATAGGGCCAAAAGGGCCTTTTGGGAAAAATACATAAAAGGAAGAAATTAGCGATTTAAAAAAGGTAAATCCTCTTAGTGAGAGTGATTTGCGAGGTTCGGCTGCTCGCAAATCACCATGGGGAAACGCATGAGAAACCAGGGGAAACGAGGCCAAAGGCCGGATTTTAAGTATCAAGTTTTAGGGGTCTCTGCTGGGGCCCATAAATCTGGAGTAAACAGAAACTCCAATCTTTCTCAAAACTCAGTCCTCCAGCGGCCAAAACAAAGGGTTCCCTTTGCTTAGTAGAAAGCAAAGGGACCTCACCTGTTTGGTCCATCAAGGACCCAGAAGAAGAAGAAAGACGAAAACAAATCACGTAATACCTAGGTACCTAAGTTAAAATAAAATATAAAACTACCTAGAACTACTAATAGGTACCTATTTAATTAGTTAGTTAAGCACCTAAGTACCTACTATTATTGTATATAATTGTATAATGTATGTATAATTGTCTACCTACATTTATGCTGAGTAGTGTAAGGCTGAATTCAGCCTTTTGTGGGTGGGAGGTCAGCGGTGACCCTTATAAGGTCACTATTGTAAGACTTACGTGAATGAATGCATGAATGGCATTCCTTCACGTAAGGTCTGGGAGCTTTCCTTGCTCTCCAGACAAACAGACGGGCGGTCAAAGATAAAAGGCCGACCCGTAAAAGGGAGAAGAGAAAGGGGAGGAGTTAGAAAACTCCCTGAATAATGAAATCAAAACATTTAAAATTGTGTAATTAACTTGTACTTTTTGTTATTTCAGGAATTAAAAGAAGAATAATGTTGGGATTGTGTAAATGTTCTAATTTGTTGTGTAAATGTACTAGTAACGTGAAATAAAACGTGTTTTCTTGTTGTCTAAGGGGATTTTAGGCCGTAATTGGCCATTGCGCAAGAAGGGGAAGAACAGGAGAATTAAAGGGGGTCTCAAATACGACCGCCCTTACACAAGACTGACGTAATAGGGGTTTATGCAGGTGTGGGAGGCCTCAATACGGCCGTCCCACACACGTATAAAAGGGCAAAAGGTCAAAGGTTCGAATCCTTGCACTAAGAGTTGAGACAGACTAGGTAATTATTCGTATTTTAGACAGTTCCAACAACTAATAAGTTCACTAATTAATGTAGTTCGAGGGCCTCAATACGGCCGCAGGAACACAGCTAAAACCCTTAAGTAAGCCCTGATAATTAACCGAATTATAGTGATTTTAAGGCAATTCTGGCAGTTCTGACAGACAGACAAGGTAGGTACAGATTACAATTGACAGTAGCAAATAGGACTTGATTCTTTATACAATTACCTGGCATAGATTAATGGATTGGCCATGAGATCTTCAGCAGACTTAATCAATAACTCGCTAAATTAGCCTCTTTTTGGCTGATTTCCGGGTAGGGCCTGGGTTATTCTTTTCTCAGGCCACCTTATACTAATTATGAATAACCTATTCCTAGTTGCTAGGTGAGGCTGTAAGAACGCGAAACGCCTTTTTACTGGATAAAACAACAATTACGGTAACAGAAACAGTAATTTCATTACACATACTCATAACAGATTATCCGCAATTTGCAGGAATTTGTTTAGTTTTTAGTACTGGGTATAATAACCTAGCATACTGATTTTTATTCTGCTTTAAATTTGCATGTCATTGTTTGGTTTTCAGAAACAACTTTCTTCCAAAAATATTGCTATCTTGTTTTAGTGTTCTGGTAATTCTACGATACACACACCCACTAAGGCGAGTGTATGCTGTTTCCTGCAGTTTCAAAGGTCTAACCTCTTTGTTCAAAAGATGCCAAAGTAACACATGTTTGCAAAGTGGGGCAGTTTAGTTCTGCTAATTACATTACCTATCCTTCGCGAATATTAGACAGTTTATGTTGTGAAAATACATTTTGCAAAGCACCGAGGGAATAATGAGTCATTCCGTTTATTCATTACCACCCTTCGCAATAGAAACTTATTATATTAAATATTAACTTGTCGAAGTCAATTTTGGCCCAAAGAGTAAATCTAAAATAAAAGACGGCTTTGAAGTGTAGATTAAACATAAGAAAAGGGTGCACTCTAACTACATTGAATCTTATGAACACTGCCAATTGTCAACGTACTGGGATGACAAAATGTTTATTTGTTCAAATATTTATATTACAAATAAATATACTAATAAATGATCATCGTAAATGCTAACCACCGCAGTACAAAATTATAATTCCAGTCAGCAAGTTACTTGTGAGCTATTTTACTCTTGCTATTACTAACATGGGGGCATCAGGGGGTCTTCTCCTCCTACCAACCCTACAAGATTGCAGACAAAGCGTGGTTGTTAATATTCGGGTACTGGTTGCTTGCACTATGACTTAATGCATGCATGGACAAACTAAGAGAGACTGGCTGAAATAATAGGGCAGAAACTGTAAAAACGTGGGAGGATGGCAAAAACTGGTAGAATCCCTCGCTGGAAAGGGAAACCCTTGATCCTTGATCAAAAATCTGCAGGTAAACCTCTAAGTTCTTTCTACCAAAAACTACACATTGAAAACCCTCTAATATTTTTCATTTTATTTTATTGTTCATTTCATTTTATTTTGAAACATAGAAACCCTGTTTTTAACCAAGAAAAGTAAAAAATAGCAATATGTACTAATTTTGTGGTAGATATATATACTCCTTTACCATGCACTCTGTTTCAGCTAATTTTCATATATTTTAAATTTTAAATAGAATACAACGAGCTTACAACTATTTTTGTCGTGCCCGCTACCAGATCGCTACCCGCAGAGGTACCCGCCCCGGCCCGCACGACATAAGGTACTCGCAAATTACCCGCAAAATTGCCTCAATATCTACTTTACATTTACGTTGCTAAACCCACAGTCCTTATCTTGTAACAAGAAAGCAAAAAATGACAAGGTATTTGTACCGGCGTAAATCAAAATGCAAAAGGCTTCAATCGCTTTTTAAATTTCGAAACAATGCTTCCATCTGATAGCTTTTGTGAAGTACTGTGTGTGTACCTCTAGAATAAACTATGTCGGACTTCGCTAGATGATTGCAAGTAGGCGCTCAGTGTGTGATGCCTAGTTCTAGCCAGTTGAGAGAAGAGACAAGAGTATCATAAATTAGCGGGTAAATTAAGATGAAGCTACTTGTGGATCCTAAGCGACCGTCCCTAAACTGATAGACTGAATACCACTAGACTTTACTATGCCACATACAAAACGCTCATACCAGTTCTCAAATAAACATATGAAATTAATATAAAATACAAGAGCACAACAAGTGGATAAACAATGCACAGGGGAGGGCGTTACCCACTCCCAACTCCCTAAACTTTACCCAATCGGATCCTACCCACTGACGATTCACCTAACCCCCGTCACCGTTGACACTCCAACTGCACTGAAGCCTGCACTTTCTCGCTTATATATACTTTTGTGCTACTGGCGTAGCTAACCCAAAAAGAAATCACTTTTATCATTCATGAATAAGACAATTGTCGAAATGACTCAAAGTTGTACAATTTCATCAAATAGAATATATTTTACGCCACACGTATAAAGATAGCGCTGCACATAATTTTCAATGCTGCGCTGCTGCGCAGCTAGCTACTAGTGCCCTAATGGGTAATATCCCACAAAATACCCCCTCTTTTCCGCCGCCGGCCCCCCGCGCGGCGATTACAACAGGTGTCACACAGTGGATTAGACAATGGTAAAACTTGTGTTATGTCAGTGTTGGGCCCTATTAGTAATGTTAGTGGTAAAACTTGGTGTTAAGAAACTGCCTACATTAAAAGTGGAGCCAAACGATCCCCACCGCCTACGGACTTCGTGGCTCACAGTCAGCTCGGCAAGACTCTTCGAACTGCGACTGGGTAAAACTGTGTCGGCTGTGACCGAAACGAAACAAACTAACTGACCAACTGACAAACGAACAAACGAACAAACTACACTTCAAAAGAATACAAACACATAGACAATTGTGACACAAGTACACCTGTAGTAACCTCCGGACTTAGAACCACGACGGCTAGAGACAATACTTCGGGGACACAACCTACTGCGCGTTTCCCCCAACTATACCCCAACTACAAACTAACCCAAAGAAAATAGGAAGACCACACATACGAATAAAGCACATGAAAACAACAATAGTCACGGTCACGTCACATGGATGTTTTGCATAGGAATTAGACTAACAATATATATACTAGAAAAAACAAAAGTGTGCATAGAAAACAAACGTAGTAGTAACAGTAAGTAGGAAATATAATAAACACAAAGTGAAAACGTGTAGAATATGCTGAAAGTAATGACTACAAAATGAACAAACAACCCGCAAAACATAACGATTGAAGAAAAAATAGGTCGAAAAGACTACAAAACAAAAAAGAAAATATAAATAGTCACAATGAAATAATATATACGATAAACAACGGGAGGGGTGGAAACGTCCAAAGGCGTGCCGGGAACCATGGCAGCATGCGGTAATATTCATCCGAGAGACACACAAACTGTTCATAGAAAGCAGAGCAACAAATGGCAGAGTTAGTGCCACATGTCCGACCAGAAACTGCCAAAGAAATGTCTGCACCAGCCCGGGAACAGAAAACAGCAAGGGAAAGTAGGCCAATCGGATCCTACCCACTGACGATTCACCTAACCCCCGTCACCGTTGACACTCCAACTGCACTGAAGCCTGCATTTTCTCGCTTATATATACTTTTGTGCTACTGGTGTAGCTAACCCAAAAAGAAATCACTTTTATCATTCATGAATAAGACAATTGTCGAAATGACTCAAAGTTGTACAATTTCATCAAATAGAATATATTTTACGCCACACGTATAAAGATAGCGCTACACATAATTTTCAATGCTGCGCTGCTGCGCAGCTAGCTACTAGTGCCCTAATGGGTAATATCCCACACTTTAGTGCCTTTCGCATAAACATTAGAAAATCTCTACATTTCTCGAATAACTTGTGAAAACTAATTCGAAGCTAGTGTAGAGTTTGTGCTTGTAGCAATAAACAAAAGATTATACGACTAAAGACCATACGTGTGCTTGGGGGGGGAGGTTTGGGGGGGGGGGGGTTCACCCCCTCTCCCAAACCTGGACCTTACTCCCCAAGAGGTGTACCTTACCCCACCCAGAATCCGGATTTTTCCGTTTTTTTGTGCAAAAAACCGGAAAAGTCCGGTTTTCCGGTGACCGTCGGCAGCCGGCTCACCCCCCCCCCCAGAATTTCCCTCCCGCACATGTCTACTAAAGACTGTAGGTGTGCGTGCTGCGTGCCTGTAGGTGACTGACTGTGCACATTTCCAACTAGTCTCGAATCCGCTTACCCTTAACCAACTAAATATATATTTTAGTACCGCGAGTTTATTTAAGGGGGGGGGGGGTTGCGAATTTTTTACCATCTCCGATTTTTTCTCATTTTCACATATTTTATAGTCCCCATGGACCCCCAAAACAAGACAGTTGCGTTTGTTGCAAAACTTTCCCTATCATTCACAACAGTCCTCAAAAGGTGACCCCGACATGTGTAGGAAAATGGAAATAGGAAAATAGGAAAACGGGGAAAATAGGAAATAAAAAATGAAAAATAGGAAAATGGAAAAGTTAGGAAAATTTCGCGGTAACCAAAAGTTTGAGCGCTGTGCAAGAGCAAATGAGCTACCACTTGACAAAATGTTAATCTGGACTACGTAGCATGTTAATATTTATATCAGGTGTTTTTGCGTTAGCGTTAGCGTTATCAGCTATTTTATGGAAATTTTAAAGTTGGGTGAAGTCGGATTTTGCACAAATTTGACTTACAAAAATGTCACCAAAGAAATGTTTCTTCATGGCCTGAACTAATCATTTACTGCACAGATTTCGCTTATAGATATTAACACAGTGCACAAATAGAGGTTCAATTTGCATACCCAAAATTCGTGCTGCTTGTGAGTAGTTCACAGTTTTGTGTACCGCGTTGGCGTTTTGCCTCAAAATACGCCATTTTCTCATTTTTCTGGATATAATGGTCCATAAGTCGGGTGAAAGCCGAGCTATTCCAACCAAATTCCGTGTGCCAGTTTGCACATATGCAAGGAAGATGTGTGCTGAATTTCAGTGCAATTGCTGGTGTTTAACTGTGGACGCATGCCTTCAGTGCGATGACGGAGGCTTATAGTCAAAACGTGGCAAATTTCCAAATTTTTCAAACATAGCCAAATTTTATACCAAATTGAAGCTCTCGATGTCCTGAACATTTTATCTTCTTGCATCAAGTCTCTACAAAGCAGTATAAGAAAGTTAGAGCGCGTTAAAGCTTGAAGTAAATAACAGTCGGAAGCAGCTTGAGCAATTCGTACAAACGCCATTTCTCGCACGGTGCTTGGCATATCATTGTCATTTGCACAGCAATAAATAGCCCCAGACAGAGGCTTCAATTTGATCTATTAGCCATGCCGTAGTCTTTTGTCATCCTATGTCTACGCGACTTCGAAGCCCTCAGCGAGGCATAGTGGCGTAAATAAAATTGTACATAGGGATTTGAACTGCAATATCCCTTAACTGGATTGACCCTGGATTCTAGAAATTTGTCTTGTTTCTAAACACATATGGAGGTATATTATACCCAAAAATGAGCGAAATTGGTGACTACACAGTTTAGTACCTGGCGATCCCCCCCCCCCCCTTAAATCACAATTTCTGCCAAAACATTATTATGAAAATTTGTCTGCAAAAAATTAGTCATATACTGTGTGTTTCTAAGATTATTTGCCATGGACGGTTTTGATTTTGTCAAATTATCGTTTCAGTATACAATATGTTCAATCAAATATATTGTTCTGTTTGATAAAATCAGTTACTCGATAATAACTTGAGACTCTTTTAGTGCACAGGGCTCTATTTAATCCTATCTGTGTAGCTTTCGAAGCTCTTTAGTTTGAGTGAAAACTTAACCGTTTGTGGTATATGTACTCCGGTGCAAATTGTGACAAAATTTGTTTTCAGCAAGAAATCAATAAACAACCAAGTTTCGAATGAGAATTCTTCAAAAACCTACTATTCAAAAAGAGGTGGAGACTTACAAGAACAGTATTAACTAAACACTGATTGTCTGGCCCCCGTTTCACTAACATTCTTATAAAGTCGCTTACTATTAGGCTATAAGCGGAAATTTATAAGCGGTTTATGAGCGGTTTATAAGATCTTGTAAAGTGTTGCACAAAACTCTTATATGTCGCTTATAATTTTTGGACTTATAAGTGCTTACAGCTGCCAATTTGTAACTATTTCTACGCATTTACAAGATTTATTTGTTATTTAGACTGAAAACAAACCATGAATTTGAGAATAAAACTTAGTTTTCAAATATTCGTCATCATTGGTGTACAAATAATCTGTGAATGGACAAACTTAATTAACCATTTTATGTTGGGTGGATTAGAAGTAAACTGCTAAAACCAAATACGGTTAACTTAATTTCATCAGTTGTTAATATGTATGCTTTAATACTATTCATCTAATACTTTCATAAATCAACTAATTTTATTTATTATATATAATTCCAATTTATTTAGTAAAGACGTTTTGGGGGAACTTAAAAGTCAAAGTTGAGCATGTATTGTGCCCATTGACTTATGCTAAGCAGTGAAAATATGAAGGATGTTCAGTTGCAAACGCTTTATAAGTGGTCCTTCCTGCTTGTAAAACTTATAAGAAATCTAAACTTACAAGACTTTCGTGAAACGGTAAAATTTATAAGCTTGTAAATTCAGACTTTTTATAAGCTTATAGCGCTATAAGCTCTTTGTGAAACGGGGCCCTGAATAATATTACATACTTATCTTTCCGTTTTTAGTAGAAAAAGTACCCTCAAAAAGCGGGTACCCATGGATCGCTTACAACTCTGAGCAAAACTTGTGAATTTTATTTCGCGAGATAGCATGTGGCGAATTACTAAATTAAGCAATCCACCCTTATTACAAAATAAGAACAAGGTCGGATGTCGGATCTGCAGGAAGCGGAATCTTAGTTGAGATTTTAATTAGTTATTTTCCTAAGTTTGAGAACAGCAAAATTTGGGTGTTTTGTAGTAATGAAATTGAAATCAAATCAGGAACCTCCTGTAGCGCAGTGGTTTCTTACTAGGCTACAAGTGGAGGATCATGTGAAGTCTAGAGCTTGAACAAAAAATAATCTCTAGCATCCTATTTCAAAAATCCCTTTTAGGCAATTTACCGAGATTGTCCAAGGGTGGTCGTCTGTATCAGAGATGAAACCGGGTCACTATTAGCTGACCCGGTGACCCGGTGACCCGGTCGACCCCTGACCCGGTGACCCGGTGACCCGGTGACCCGGTATTTTAGAAAATTCAGGTTTAAGCTTGGAATAATTAAAAATACTTATATTGGGGTGCGGTCAGTATTTTTGATGTTTTTGGACATTTTTGGCGTCCAAAATAAGAGGTTTGGCAAATTTTTGCTTTCCTTAAATTTACTTAAGTACCATTGGAAAGTAAATATTGTAAGCAAGCCAGAGAAAATCAAAACTTATCTGCACGATTTCGCACTCAATCTGATGTAAGTAAACTAAATAAGTTTTTGAATCAAACAAATCGGAACAAAATACTTTGCCAAAGTTATCACATCATCTAATCCCAGTCATAGAGCTTATTAGCCAACATCAAAACTTCTGTCTTTCATCATTATGCTTTATTTAAAATATTTTATTTAGTTGTATGGTTGAGGGTTTCACTCAGTGGAGATTCTTTGGAAATACTCCTGTGTATGGCTAGGATTCAGACATTATTATTCTATAAAGAAAAACAAACAAAACGTCATCAGTTCCTAAGGGTCCATGTAATAATTTCATTTTCTGGTAAACATTCAACGCTATCATTGTAGTTTCAAACCTAGATCTTAGCTTTACAGGACATTAATACAAATACTAAGAGGGCACTGCAACAATAAGCATTTAAAAACTACACGGTTAAGTTAAGAATATTCCTATTGCTAGTTTTTGAGTAATTATTGAAGTTTTCAGGTGGTAAAACTGGTAAAAATTTTGAAAAATATGCTTTAACAGCAAAACATTTCCTTCATTAAAAATACTGGGTCAAGACCGGGTCAGAGCTCCTGACCCGGTGACCCGGTGACCCGGTCCATTTAGTGATCCGAACTGACCCGGTGACCCGGTGACCCGGTGACCCGGTTTCATCTCTGTCAGAAACCACTAGATTAAATCTCAAGTCGTAATGACTTTTTATGCATCCGCTGTGTACTTCCTGTTTGAGAAGCAAGAGTACATAATACAATGGGAGTATGAAACTCTGCTACTATGTGCAAAACATACTTGACATGCTCGGTTCGTTAACTCGGAAACCCCCCACCCGAAAAGTGTCGGCTCGGGAGGGGGACACGACCACCTAACAATTAGGCATGGGCACGGGTCCAAAAACTTGGCACTACCCGAAGCCCTATATCGGGTTATCGTAACGCTACCCGGGTTCCCGACAGAGATGAAACCTTGTCCCCGGGTCCGTTCGGGTCACTAAGTGGAGCTCTGACCCGGTCTGGACCTGAAATTTTCGCTGGGGGAATTTTTTGCTATTAAAGGATATTTTTTAGAATTTTTACCAGTTTTTACTACCTGAAAACTTCAATAATTACTCAAAAACCAGCAAAAAGAATAAATATATGCTTAACTTAATAATCTAGTTTTTGAAATGCTTGTCTGTCGCTGTATAATAGTTGTAATAACTTGCAAAACTTGGATCTAGTTTTGAAGCTAAGATTGCGTTTAATCCTAACTAGAAACCAGAAAATTAGGACTTGGGTCCTGAAAGTCCGAAACTTTTATTTTAAAATCTAAGATTTTCTATGCTTCATCTACTGCGGGTCATTCTTCACCTCTGCTTTCGTTTTCGGGGATTCAGACTGTGTGGATTTCAAATCCGTGTAATCAGGAAAATCTCAACAAAATTAGGTTCACAGACTCTAATTCTAATTCTAGTTTTTCCGAAGTGTTTTCAGTAGTAATAGAGACATCAATTGGGGGCTGTTTGGGAGACGATTTTAATCTCAATTTTGGGTGCCGATTTCCTTCCCTATTTTTGGGTGACTATTTTAATCTCACTTTTGGGTGACAGTTTTAATCTCATTATTGGGTACTAATTAGTTCTCATATTTAGGTGACTAATTAGTTGTGAAAGGTTATATGTGATAAGTGAAGTTTTTGGGTGACGTTTTTAATCTCACTTTTGGGTGACTGTTTTGAATCCCTGGGTGACTGTTTTGATCTTAGTATTGAATGACTATTTTGGGTCTTCTGATAATGTGACGGAAATATATGTAATTACTGGAATTTTGGGTGGCTATTTTAATCCCACTTTTGGGTGACACTTTTGATCTCAATTTTGGGTGACTATTTTAATCTCAATTTTGGGTGACTATTTTAATCCTAGTTTTGGGTGCCACTTTTGATCTCAATTTTGGGTGACTGTTTTGATCTTATTATTGAATAACTGTTTTGAATCCCTATTTTTGGGTGACGTTTTTAATCTCACTTTTGGGTGACTGTTTTGATCTTATTATTGAATGACTTTTTTTAGTCTTCTGATAATGTGACGGAAATATATGTAATGACTGGAATTTTGGGTGGCTATTTTAATCCCACTTTTGGGTGACACTTTTGATCTCAATTTTGGGTGACTATTTTAATCTCAATTTTGGGTGACTATTTTAATCCTAGTTTTGGGTGACTGTTTTGAATCCCTATTTTTGGGTGACTATTTTAATCTCAATTTTGGGTGACTATTTTAATCCCACTTTTGGGTGACGATTTTAATCCCGGTTTTGGGTGCCGATTTCCTTCCCTATTCTTGGGTGACTATTTTAATCTCACTTTTGGGTGACTATTTTGATCCCACTTTTGGGTGACTATTTTAATCCTACTTTTGGGTGACTGTTTTGATCCCACTTTATGAAACCTATACTGTTTATGCTGCAAAATTAATTGATCTACCAACCTTTTGGCTGAATTTGTAAGTTGTGAAATATACCAGAGATCCAGTCAAGATGTCAACACAAGGCGCAACTGGTATGTTTGCCTTTATGTTAGATGCGAAAGTGTTGTGAATGTATTGAATGTAATGTATTTGGATGGAATGATAAAACATTGTTACTAATCTAACCAATTTTTATTTCAGAAACTCAGCAACCTGAGTGTCCTCTGTGTCAGCAACAGTTCACATTGCGATACAACCTGCAGAGGCACCTACGAAAGAAGCATCGCATGGATTACAGCTCCTTGTTTCCCAAGACGAATAATCACATGTGCCCCGAATGCAAAAAGACATTCACGCAGTTGAAGAGCTTGAACCGGCACAAGAAGGAACAACATGGCGAATCAGATACTTATCGCTGCGATCAATGTGGGAGTACCTTCCTAAGAAAAGCCTACCTCACGGAACACACATGTGAACCGATATTGCAACCACCTCCAGATCAATCATCCGAACAGCGGTCAACTCAACCACCACCACCACCACCACCACCAAAAGTCCAAGAAACTCCGACTAACACTGAATCACTCCATGAAGATCCTATTGAACCGCCCACTCAGGATGATATCTATGCCAGAAACTGGGCACGGATTCGTACTCATCATCACATAGCCAAGAAATTCCTGCGAACTTACAACTTTTAATCCCACTTTTGGGTGACTATTTTAATCTTACTTTTGGGTGACTATTTTGATCCCACTTTTGGGTGACACTTTTGATCCCACTTTTGGGTGACTATTTTAATCCTACCTTTGGGTGACTGTTTTGATACCACTTTATGAAACCTATACTGTTTATGCTGCAAAATTAATTGATCTACCAACCTTTTGGCTGAATTTGTAAGTTGTGAAATATACCAGAGATCCAGTCAAGATGTCAACACAAGGCGCAACTGGTATGTTTGCCTTTATGTTAGATGCGAAAGTGTTGTGAATGTATTGAATGTAATGTATTTGGATGGAATGATAAAACATTGTTACTAATCTAACCAATTTTTATTTCAGAAACTCAGCAACCTGAGTGTCCTCTGTGTCAGCAACAGTTCACATTGCGATACAACCTGCAGAGGCACCTACGAAAGAAGCATCGCATGGATTACAGCTCCTTGTTTCCCAAGACGAATAATCACATGTGCCCCGAATGCAAAAAGACATTCACGCAGTTGAAGAGCTTGAACCGGCACAAGAAGGAACAACATGGCGAATCAGATACTTATCGCTGCGATCAATGTGGGAGTACCTTCCTAAGAAAAGCCTACCTCACGGAACACACATGTGAACCGATATTGCAACCACCTCCAGATCAATCATCCGAACAGCGGTCAACTCAACCACCACCACCACCACCACCACCAAAAGTCCAAGAAACTCCGACTAACACTGAATCACTCCATGAAGATCCTATTGAACCGCCCACTCAGGATGATATCTATGCCAGAAACTGGGCACGGATTCGTACTCATCATCACATAGCCAGGAAATTCATGCGAACTTACAACTTCCGCTTGGAAGGACTAGATAAAATTGGAGACAACCTGAAGCGAGTATTCCTAAATCAGCAATACAAGGCCAAATGGAACATATCATTCGGATTCATCCTTCGAGAAAGAATGACTGACGAACAGATATACTACTACGCAAGCAACAACACAAACCTATTCGAGATGCCCAGGCTAATTGGCAATAGAAAAGACTTGACTAAACTCATTGATGATATTGAAGGACTGGATGTACTTGAATGGGCACAACAGCAACGCCCTAATACTAAATATGTTGTTGACAGCGTAACAAATATGTTGGTAACTGTGTATTGTATGGTAGGTTATGTTATTGGTTGATGCGTATTGTACCGTAGTGTAAATAAACGCCTTACAGTGTTAGTTCTGAAGCAAGTAGCAATACAAAAGCTAGGTGGTTAGGTTAGGTTAGAGCAAAGTAGAAGTAATTAGTAATAAGGAAATGCAACACAGAAATTTGAATTTCACGAAGCAACAAACAACAAACACACTAGCTAACATTTACCATTAACCCGTGAAGTTAGCAGTACATAAAGTTAGCACTATAAGCAAAGAAAGCTGACAATAAGCGAATATTACAAAACACTGATATCACAAACACTGACATTACAAAACATTGCTAGTACAAAATATTGTCAATTTAAAATACTGATATTACAAAAAGCTGCTTTTATAAATTTAGACTATATAAAGTTACACGAAACAAGACATTACAAAACATTGACATTTCAAACATTAATTTTACAAAACATTGACGTTTTAAAACGCACACTGCTAGCACAAAGCACTGGCATTTAATGTGATAGTGATAGTACTAAATATTGACATTTTAAAATGGTGATGCTACAAAAGGTTGCTTTTAAAAATTTAGACTGCATAAAGTTACACGAAATGAGTTATACACTCTTTATGAAACCTGATAATGGTAT
>JASAND010006234.1:0-94935 GCA_030248195.1 Trissonchulus latispiculum
TGTCTGACACTTCTGGGAGTCCAACCTGATAACCAGCCTGGCCTGAACCTAGCCTGAACCGTCCGACGGTAAACGTGATTCCAGAAGTCAGTATTAGACTACAGTTACCCAAAAACTAATGCCAGATTTGAATTCTGCGCACTAGAAAACCCCCTTCTTAGGACATTGCTTGTAGGTACATTCTGACTTCCCAGTTGGTACCTGGTGCAGGGGTCCGGAAGGGTCTGGCATGGGTCACGTGACCGTGGGTCATATACCACCAACATACGAAGTCCTAAGTTTCTCTGTCAAAACGGCTGGAGATAAGTTATAATCACTCACGAAC
Organism: Trissonchulus latispiculum; assembly: GCA_030248195.1. Taxonomy (NCBI): domain Eukaryota; kingdom Metazoa; phylum Nematoda; class Enoplea; order Enoplida; family Ironidae; genus Trissonchulus; species Trissonchulus latispiculum. The sequence goes on from JASAND010006234.1 coordinate 326, forward strand.
ACGAAAAAACAACATTTTAGCCTTTAAAACGGCGGTTTACAGCCACCACACTTCATACTAAACCTCTGACGGGGGCCATCAGTGACCACTTACACTTCGGCGGGGTCAGCTTGGCCAAGTTGGAACACTAGGTTGGTGGTTTTGGGTTCTACATACGTTATTTAATGCGCTCTATCCAAAACTGATGAGAAAAAACATTGCTAGCTGCTCTTGGATCCGATCCGCCACTGATTTTTTTGTTAACGAGCGGTTTTTTTGTGTGAAACCGTTAACAAGAAAATAATCAAACTTTCGCCTACTTGAAACTTACTGGTAGGTTGTAGAGCAGCGAAACTGAGGTGGTTTAAAGTTTAGCCCAAGACCTATCCATGGGTCCTCAAAGTAATCGATTTGGTTTGGTTTTGCGAAAGTTCCAGCCAAAAAACCAAATTTTGATTTTTTTGTCAACCTTGCTACATATGTAGCTGTATATTCTGAATGGTATTTTGTTTCCGTACCTTTTTTTGATTTTGGGGCAAAAACATGCAATACTGTTTATGGGCGGGGAAGAGGTTTTGGTGGTTGAAGCCTCCTACTTTTGGGTTGTCGGAAGGAAAAATTTTACCATTACTTCATTACAAAAAGTGAATTTTTGTCAAAACCCCTTCCTGTTCAGCTATTTTTTGTCAAAACCCCTCCTTTTCCTGGCATTTTGTAGGGTTTTGAAAGTGAGGGACGGCGGACGCCCCCCCCCCCCACTATGGAGGGGGAAGGGGGGTGGGCTTCCGAAAAGTGGGGGGCGAGCCCGAGGTACAAATATACCAAAATTTTTAGCGAAAAATTATCATTTTTAAGATAAAAACGCAAAAAAAAGCTGTTTTTAAGCTTAAAATGAACTTACAAGTCCATAAACTAGCTAAAAATTGAGAAAAATTCCATACGTTTCCGTATTTCCGTTCCATACGTACCAAAAGTTTTTCGATCGGACTTCATTTGCGAATTTGCCAGCAAAAATTCGATTTTTGATTTTTTTGTGAACCTTGCTATATTTGCTCCTTGTTCAAATTTATTTTATGATTATATACATATATACTTTTTAAAAAGTTAAACAGTGGATAAAGCAAACAATGGTCCACGTTCGTTAAATTTGCAATAGTTCATCATGGATTCAAAAATTCAATTTTTGACGAAATTCTCGTAACGAAAACTATGGAGTCCTAATCTATGAAATTTTAACTTAGCAAATATTGAAAAAGTGAGACATTAGAACAAAACGGCAGTAAACTAGCATTGGCATTTATGTAAACGCAACATAATGCATAATGAAACAGCCACGTGTTCTGTGAAAAGTTGTCGAAGTTTGAACTCATTTCAAATCAAAAATACAGGCTAGCAAATAGAACAAATGTGAATAGCAAAAGAATCAGGTTCTGAACATAAAAATGCGAAGCGGTATGTAGTAAACAGTGAGTAGACGTACTTTTCATTGCAAAAATAATTTGTTTAGCTTAAAATTTTTTTACAATTTTAACCTTCACAAACAGTCGGAGCTCCGCGGAGCTCCGGTGCTCCGCCAGCCCGCTCCGGCCGGAGCTCCGGAGCGGGCAAATTGTTCAGCGCACATCACACTATATATATATATATATATAGTGACTTTCCCCCCGGTGTCCCCAGCAAAGCAATTGACCCTGTTTTCCCCCGCATGGGGACTACTAAAGCTGAAAACAGCAGAAATAACGCTTTAACATATAGCAAGGTTAACAAAAAATAATCACCCGAAATTTTAACAAAAAAAAATCACCCCACCCTGACTCACAGGAAAGTCGCAGAGACCCAATTTTTTTGCGTGGTGATAGCCACATATCTCGACATTACAGCCTGTGAGTTTGAGCCCCTAGGCCCTCTCCATGCGTTCATGGCAGACCTTTAAGTAAAGGTACCCAAAAGTGGCCTCAAAAACGTTCATGACCGAAGTTCGAATTTCGGCTGCTATTTACTAAGGGAAAACCCTAGACAACCCATACTGTACATATGACATGTCCTGACTGTGCGCTATCGATACATATATAGAAGTTCCCGGTCGGACCTCTGAGCCGTCCTGGGGTGGGTGCTTTTTTTTGTTAAAATTGTAACCAATAAAAAATCACTTTCATATTTTGTTACTGACCTCAGAACAGCAGCTAGAGCAAAACTAACGCCAAATTCGAGCTCAGCGACCTCGAAAACCCTTATAGCCCTGGGTTTACTTTAGGCAAAAATAAGTGGGGGGGGGCGCCCCCCCCACTAGTGGGGGGGGGATAAAATGAGACAAAAATGCTAAAAATGCTGTATAAATAGCCTGTTTTCCACATACACTGCTATAACTATGCTTAAAAGTGCTCAAAAATCAAGTTTTAGCACCAAAAAATGCGATTTTTCATCAAAAATTTCCGGCGAAACCGGAAAAGTTTTGAAAATTTTGACCAAAAATCCTTAAAATTTGGCATTTTCTGGGCACCCTATAGTGAGTGGGGGGGGAGCCCAAAAAAGTGGGGGGGGAGGTGCTCGAGTGGGGGGAACCCAAAAAGTGGGGGGGCGCCCCCGCCCCCCCCCAGTAAAATAAACCCAGTAGCCGTTGTTTTTAAGGTTGTCTGACACTTCTGGGAGTCCAACCTGATAACCAGCCTGGCCTGAACCTGGCCTGAACCGTCCGACGGTAAACGTGATTCCAGAAGTCAGTATTAGACTACAGTTACCCAAAAACTAATGCCAGATTTGAATTCTGCGCACTAGAAAACCCCCTAGGACACGTTTGTAGGCACTTCTGACTTCCCAGTTGGTACCTGGTGGGTCCGGAAGGGTCCGGCATGGGTCACGTGACCGTGGGTCATATACCACCAACATACGAAGTCCTAAGTTTCTCTGTCAAAACGGCTGGAAATAAGTTATAATCACTCACAAACACGAAAAAACAACATTTTAGCCTTTAAAACGGCAGTTTATAGCCACCAGACTTCATACTAAACCCTGACGGGGGCCATCAGTGACCACTTACACTTCGGCGGGGTCAGTTGGCCAAGTTGGAACACTAGGTTGGTGGTTTTGGGTTCTACATACGTTATTTAATGCGCTCTATCCAAAACTGATGAGAAAACATTGCTAGCTGCTCTCTTGGATCCGATCCGCCACTGATTTTTTTGTTAACGAGTGATTTTTTTGTGTGAAACCGTTAACAAGAAAAATCACAAACTTTCGCCTACTGCAACTTACTGGTAGGTTGTAGAGCAGCGAAACTGGGGTGGTTTAAAGCTTAGCCCAAGACCTATCCATGGGTCCTCAAAGTAATCGATTTGGTTTAGTTTTGCGAAAGTTCCAGCCAAAAAACCAAATTTTGATTTTTTTTGTCAACCTTGCTACATATGTAGCTGTATATTCTGAATGGTATTTTGTTTCCGTACCTTTTTTTGATTTTGGGGCAAAAACATGCAATACTGTTTATGGGCGGGGAAGAGGTTTTGGCGGTTGAAGCCTCCTACTTTTGGGTTGTCGGAAGGAAAATTTTACCATTACTTCATTACAAAAAGTGAATTTTTGTCAAAACCCCTTCCTGTTCAGCTATTTTTTGTCAAAACCCCTCCTTTTCCTGGCATTTTGTAGGGTTTTGAAAGTGAGGGACGTCGGACGCCCCCCCCCACTATGGAGGGGGAAGGGGGGTGGGCTTCCGAAAAGTGGGGGGCGAGCCCGAGGTACAAATATACCTAAATTTTTAGCGAAAATTTAGCATTTTTAAGATAAAAACGCAAAAAATCGCTGTTTTTAAGCTTAAAATGAACTTACAAGTCCATAAACTAGCTAAAAATTGAGAAAAATTCCATACGTTTCCGTATTTCCGTTCCATACGTACCAAAAGTTTTTCGATCGGACTTCATTTGCGAATTTGCCAGCAAAAATTCGATTTTTGATTTTTTTGTGAACCTTGCTATATTTGCTCCTTGTTCAAATTTATTTTATGATTATATACATATATACTTTTTAAAAGTTAAACAGTGGATAAAAGCAAATCTGGTCCACGTTCGTTAAATTTGCAATAGTTCATCATGGATTCAAAAATTCAATTTTTGACGAAATTCTCGTAACGAAAACTATGGAGTCCTAATCTATGAAATTTTAACTTAGCAAATATTGAAAAAGTGAGACATTAGAACAAAACGGCAGTAAACTAGCATTGGCATTTATGTAAACGCAACATAATGCATAATGAAACAGCCACGTGTTCTGTGAAAAGTTGTCGAAGTTTGAACTCATTTCAAATCAAAAATACAGGCTAGCAAATAGAACAAATGTGAATAGCAAAAGAATCAGGTTCTGAACATAAAAATGCGAAGCGGTATGTAGTAAACAGTGAGTAGACGTACTTTTCATTGCAAAAATAATTTGTTTAGCTTAAAATTTTTTTACAATTTTAACCTTCACAAACAGTCGGAGCTCCGCGGAACTCCGGTGCTCCGCCAGCCCGCTCCGGCCGGAGCTCCGGAGCGGGCAAATTGTTCAGCGCACATCACTATATATATATATATATATATATAGTGACTTTCCCCCCGGTGTCCCCAGCAAAGCAATTGACCCTGTTTTCCCCCGCATGGGGACTACTAAAGCTGAAAACAGCAGAAATAACGCTTTAACATATAGCAAGGTTAACAAAAAATAATCACCCGAAATTTTAACAAAAAAAATCACCCCACCCTGACTCACAGGAAAGTCGCAGAGACCCACTTTTTTTGCGTGGTGATAGCCACATATATATCTCGACATTACAGCCTGTGAGTTTGAGCCCCTAGGCCCTCTCCATGCGTTCATGGCAGACCTTTAAGTAAAGGTACCCAAAAGTGGCCTCAAAAACGTTCATGACCGAAGTTCGAATTTCGGCTGCTATTTACTAAGGGAAAACCCTAGACAACCCATACTGTACATATGACATGTCCTGACTGTGCGCTATCGATACATATATAGAAGTTCCCGGTCGGACCTCTGAGCCGTCCTGGGGTGGGTGCTTTTTTTTGTTAAAATTGTAACCAATAAAAAATCACTTTCATATTTTGTTACTGACCTCAGAACAGCAGCTAGAGCAAAACTAACGCCAAATTCGAGCTCAGCGACCTCGAAAACCCTTATAGCCCTGGGTTTACTTTAGGCAAAAATAAGTGGGGGGGACGCCCCCCCCCCCACTAGTGGGGGGGGGGAGGTCGAAAAGTGGGGGAAATAAAATGAGACAAAAATGCTAAAAATGCTGTATAAATAGCCTGTTTTCCACATACACTGCTATAACTATGCTTAAAAGTGCTCAAAAATCAAGTTTTAGCACCAAAAAAGGCGATTTTTCATCAAAAATTTCCGGCGAAACCGGAAAAGTTTTGAAAATTTTGACCAAAAATCCTTAAAATTAGGCATTTTCTGGGCACCCTATAGTGAGTGGGGGGGGAGCCCAAAAAAGTGGGGGGGAGGTGCTCGAGTGGGGGAAACCCAAAAAGTGGGGGGGGCGCCCCCCCGCCCCCCCAGTAAAATAAACCCAGTAGCCGTTGTTTTTAAGGTTGTCTGACACTTCTGGGAGTCCAACCTGATAACCAGCCTGGCCTGAACCGTCCGACGGTAAACGTGATTCCAGAAGTCAGTATTAGACTACAGTTACCCAAAAACTAATGCCAGATTTGAATTCTGCGCACTAGAAAACCCCCTAGGACACGTTTGTAGGCACTTCTGACTTCCCAGTTGGTACCTGGTGGGTCCGGAAGGGTCCGGCAGGGGTCACGTGACCGTGGGTCATATACCACCAACATACGAAGTCCTAAGTTTCTCTGCCAAAACGGCTGGAAATAAGTTATAATCACTCACAAACACGAAAAAAACAACATTTTTGCCTTTAAAACGGCAGTTTATAGCCACCAGACTTCATACTAGACCCTGCCGGGGGCCATCAGTGACCACTTACACTTCGGCGGGGTCAGTTGGCCAAGTTGGAACACTAGGTTGGTGGTTTTTGGTTCTACATACGTTATTTAATGCGCTCTATCCAAAACTGATGAGAAAACATTGCTAGCTGCTCTCTTGGATCCGATCCGCCACTGATTTTTTTGTTAACGAGTGATTTTTTTGTGTGAAACCGTTAACAAAAAAAATCACAAACTTTCGCCTACTGCAACTTACTGGTAGGTTGTAGAGCAGCGAAACTGGGGTGGTTTAAAGCTTAGCCCAAAACCTATCCATGGGTCCTCAAAGTAATCGATTTGGTTTAGTTTTGCGAAAGTTCCTGCCAAAAAACCAAATTTTGATTTTTTTGTCAACCTTGCTATATTCTGAATGGTATTTTGTTTCCGTACCTTTTTTTGATTTTGGGGCAAAAACATGCAATACTGTTTATGGGCGGGGAAGAGGTTTTGGCGGTTGAAGCCTCCTACTTTTGGGTTGTCGGAAGGAAAATTTTACCATTACTTCATTACAAAAAGTGAATTTTTGTCAAAACCCCTTCCTGTTCAGCTATTTTTTGTCAAAACCCCTCCTTTTCCTGGCATTTTGTAGGGTTTTGAAAGTGAGGGACGGCGGACGCCCCCCCCATGGAGGGGGAAGGGGGGGGGGGTTCCGAAAAGTGGGGGGCGAGCCCGAAGTACAAATATACCTAAATTTTTAGCGAAAATTTAGCATTTTTAAGATAAAAACGCAAAAAATCGCTGTTTTTAAGCTTAAAATGAACTTACAAGTCCATAAACTAGCTAAAAATTGAGAAAAATTTTGAAAATTTGACCTCAAAAACTTAGTTTTTCGACACCACCCAAAAACGTGGGGGGCTTGCCGAAAAGTGGAGGGGGGGCGAAAGTGGGGGGGGGCTGCCAAAAGTGGGGCTTTCGAAAAGTGGTCCCCCTATAAAAATCCCAGTTTTCAAAATCCTGGATACGCCCCTGAATTACTGCCTGTGCAGTGGGCGAGATAAGAGAAGTTTGACTACAATATTGGATAAGTTTAGGTGTTTCCGAACGGTACATATATATAGTCAGGGGGGGGGGGAAGAAAAATATGAATAGGGAAGCAAGCCTCCAACTTTTTCTCCGTTTGGATTTGGATCAGTTTGACTATACCGTTATGTACCATGGGCTAATACCTATCCAATCGTATATTCAAACTTGTCTTATATATATACCTCACTCAGCTTTGTCAGTAACAGGATTTGTCCATGTTTTTTGACCCGCAAACCTGGGAAAACACTGGGCTTTTTTACGGGGGGAATCCACTTTTTGGGTTCCCCCCACTCGACCCCTTCCCCCCTCCCACTCGGCCCCACCCTCACTTTTTTGGGCTTCCCCCCCACTCACCATAAGGTGCCCAGAAAATGCCAAATTCTAAGGATTTTTGGTCAAAATTTTCAAAAATTTTCCGGCTTCGCCGGAATTTTTTATCAAAAATCGTCCGTTTTGGTACTCAAACTCGATTTTTGAGCACTTTTTAGCATAGTTATAGCAGTATATGTAGAAAACAGGCTATTTTTACTGCATTTTTAGCGATTTTAGCCCACTTTGGATCCCCCCCCTCACTAGTGGGGGGGGGGCTCCCCCCCCACTCTCCCCACCCCCACTTTTTTCGCCTAGAAAAGGCCCAGAAACATGGCACTGATTTCTACCAACCAACCATTTAGAGTAGTTTAAAAGCATTGTTTCAGCTGTTTTCAGCTTGCAAACTACCTAGGCACCCTTCTAACCTCACAGCAAGCTTAAAACCCGATTTTTTGGTAAAAATGCCAAACTGTTTCGGCATGAAACCTGCTGGGGACTGGCCATAATATGCAGAATATCGCTAGAAAGAAATAAGTTAGTTGTATACGTATATTAAAAATTGCAATATCCTAGCATTTTTTAAGTTTTTTGAAAATTTTTATTTTTACCATTGAAACTTATGACACCTAGCATGTTGATGCTGCAAATCCAATTTTCGAGCTAGAAGCTTCAAAAATGCTCAAAGTTGGCATAGTTTGAGGTTTTTGATGGTTTTAAATCATTCTCTTTCCAATAGAACCATTATTTACGTCTTCCTGAAGCATACGCAAAAATTTGAAAATTTGGTTGTTGTGTAGGGGGCCTCCGGTATAGGAGTGAATGGGCCTCGGGGGCCAGGGAGTTGAGAGCCGTTTGTTGCCCACCATCCGGGGGGATCCGAAGGGGGGTTTCTGCCACGCCACCGCGGCAAGGCGCTCTCCAGGGCTCAGTGAAAATTTGGTCACCATGTTTTTCCCCGCTCTGGTGGACCCAATGTGGGGGGAAAACATGGTCATTTTTTTACTGGATGCACGTAGGGGAAAACCACTATTGCCATGTGATAGAGCAAGTCGAATTGTGCCCTCATGCAAATTTATAGTAGCCAAAGTTTGATATTTGGTTAGATATATACACCTGACTGACTGACCCTCTGACTATATATATACACAGCTGTGTACTCTAACTGATCCAAGTTAAGAGAAAGTTGGAGGCTTGCCTATGTTTAATCCCTCTGTCTACAAATTAAGGTGGTGATTCCCTTTGGTCACATAAAGTTTGCACCATTATTACTCATTCATTACTTGGAGTTAAGAAGCCGTTTTTATATCAAAATGCAGCTTGACATTTTCTCTTTTTAATGCATACCATGAAACCAATGTTGCTTTTCTAAAATGGTTTTAGCACATTTTAGAAGAAGTATAATTTTCCAGATTTTTTGCAGACTCAAGTAAATTTTTTCGCGAGACATCGGTTATATCATTCGATACCTCCATCAAATAGCTGGGGACGATTTTTTATTTATTGTGAAATCGCTCTTCACTATGGAGAAATAAGCTGAAATGTTGGCGCAACCTGTATTTTGCCTACTTTTTCCAACTTTGTCAAGCGATTACTTTAGCTAGAAAGCAGTAATCGGGGCAACTAAAAAATCGACCCTGGGTATTTTTGTGTAAAACACGTCCAGTAAGTAGCAGCCCTCCAGCTTGCATGGTGAATGCTACACAATCTTTGGAACAAAATTGGTCGTGTCTTTGCAAAAACTACATTTTTCATGATAGCAGCCTACTGGATAGCTGTTGGCAGACGATTATCCATCGGATAATTTGCCCCTGTGAGACCTTCAGATCGACGCCCTTAGTTTGATTCTACGGCTTGTGTAGTTCAAGAAATGATGGATTATTTGATTTCTGCAAAAATGACAAGTTTTCGACACCAAAACAAGAAAATCGGCTATATCGCACGCTAGAGAAAAGCTAGAAAGTTGCTTTAAAAAGCAAAAATGTGAAGCTCAACGAGATCTTTCAAATGAATATAGTCGACTGTATAACGACTGCCAAACTTTCAAAAATTGGGAAAAACCGCCCTGATCGGAAATCTCGAATTTTTGAACCGGGATTGCGCGGAGAGTGTTAGAACGCTAAAAGAACGTATTGCGGAAAGTTTCGCCAAATTTCATCCTGATTTACGCCGCCAAATAACAATTTGTGCCCAAAAGGAATCACCACCTTAAGTTAAAGGTGTGATACAAACCTAAGATTAGGCATATATATCTATTTAACCACTGTTTTTGTTTAGAATATTAATATTCGATCCGTAAGATTTTCTTTCGACGGTACTAGATTGAAGGAAATGGACACTCCTGTTTCAGTAAGTTTCAACGTTTTTTCCGGCCCAGTCTAGGTCACCCCCAGGTCGCACCACAGGCACTAGAGCCAAATTGCATACACCATCGTGAAGTTCGAGACATGTCCTCTGTGAAACTGTAATCCGTTTTGGGCTAGGTCGTTCCAGTAATTCAGGGTGACCCCCCCCAAAGTTGACCCTGTCTGACCCGTTGGGACCAAAATTTTCAAAGTCCCAAATAATTTGCTGAGAGGCAGCAGAAGCTACAATAGGTAATACAGCCTGTAGGGTAGTTTTGAACGCTCTTTAAGATAGGCTATTAAAATCCGATCTTGCTCTCATATGGGTGACTCACACTGGCGTTGGGTTTTTCCCGCATCTCGGACTGGGTTTTTTCCCGCCGCGCTATACTTAAATACTTAAGGTTGTTGCTTTTTTTCGTGATAAGGGGGGCGGAGGGGGCGGCCGCGAACCAGACGTAAAGGAAAACTTTTATTAGCGCGGACATAAATTTTCAAAAATTTTCGCGCCTGCGGCGCGAAATTTTCTAGATTTTTGCTTAATTTAAGCCTATTCAGTATTTTTGCTTTTCAAACCTTGTTTTTAAAACATTTTTCAACTTCTGGGGGCTTCAACCCCGAGACCCCTGGCTTTTTCCTAGGCAAAAAATTTCTGGGGGGGGGTCCCCCCCCCCAGGTCTGGGGGGGCTTGGATTTCTGGGGGGGGGACCAAAAATTTTTCAAAAAATGCCTAAAAATAGCTATTTTTTGCTGCTAAGCTAAAAAATTAACTATTTTTAACTTAAATTTAAGCTTAAAATAGCTAAAAATGCTTAAAAATGGGTAAAAATCCGGCAACGCCGGAAAAATTTTTCAAAATTTACCCTCAAAACCCTATTTTTCCGGGCATTTTAGAGTTCTGGGGGGGGGAGGCCCGAATCCTGGGGGGGGCGATTCTGGGGGGGAACGAAATTCGCCTCCCAAGAAATTCGTTCCCCCCCTCCAGAATCCCCCCTGTGGGAAAAAGCCAGGACCCCCAAATTTTTCAGAGGTCGGCCCCCCTCGAAAAGATCGTTTATGTGCGCAACTGTTCGTGGTAGAAGTAAACTTTCTTTTTTCAGCTGTTGCTTTCGTAGTTTCGTTACAGTTTGGTTGCATGCGATCTGATTTGGTTTCTGTAGCTGATTCCAGATGCAACTTTTGCAGTTGGGACTTAGATTATATAACAAGTTTGGAATAACAAGATATGTACGTAATATACGTAACTTTAGAAAGTTCGTAGATGTCTATATAAATCAAGCGGAAGAAAATCTGCTTTTATATATTTCAATTTGACCTGACACTATCATTAGTTGGAGGTAGGGTTGTCCCTGGGTGAGAGGGCTCACCGCACCCATTTGCTCTCTCCTGTTTCGGACTAAGGCTTTGCCTTAGTGCCTGCAGGCAGGCGTTTTTCATTATTTCTTTATATATAGTTTGACGTTGAGGTAGAGCGGTTGTTTCCTAAAAAATTATTGCTGAGTTTTTTGCCGTATTATAATGGTCACTATAATTTGGTTAAAACAAGACTATGTTGCTGGGGGTTTTCTAGGCAAAAATAAGTAGGTGGAACGAGTGGGGGAACGCCCCCTCCCACTAGTGGGGGAAGGTCCAAAAGTGTGGGGAGTAAAATGGGCTAAAAAGGCTAAAAATACCGTATGAATAGCCTGTTTTAGTCAGAGGGGGGAAAAAGCATCACCGCCAAAGTGGGGGGAAAAAACAACGGCTCACCCTGCTCGACTGGCACATGATAGAGATGCAAAATCTAGTGACAATGAAAGTTCGAGTCTTGTACTTTAAGATCATACTACAAATTACCTTACCCGTCGATTGAGCGTTCGTGTGGCATGGGTCCGAAGTTGGCACCCAAAAATTGCCCAAAAACCTAAGGATTTTTCAAAATTTTAAGATTGTGCCAACTTACTGGTAATAGTTACAGGAGTTCTTTTGTGCATGAAGGGGTTTGTGGATGTGCTCTATAACGTGGGCTAGTCGGATTTTCGCTACGTCACACGGTTGAGAAATAGTGACCATCTTTTTTCCCCCCACACTTTTCCCACCAAAGGGGGGAAAAACAACGGTGTGCTTTTTTCCTCGCAGTTTCGTTTTTTTGATTTCAGCAAAAATAACGACTAATTGCAGGGTTCATGCGACCTGGAAAAACCTGGAAATACCTGGAAAAACCTGGAATTTGGGTAAACACCTGGAAAAACCTGGAATTTGCTGATTGATTCCAAAATTTTACCTAATTTTTTATATTTACCATTGAAATATAAATAATTGCCCGAATTGTGATTTTGTTTAGCCCGGTTTGTCAGCTTTTCACTCATGGTTTGTACATACGTATAGTTTTCTATTTGGTATCTGGGCTTTTTCTAGGCGAAAAAAAGTGGGGGTGGGGCCGAGTGGGGGGGAAGGGGTCGAGTGGGGGGGAACCCAAAAAGTAGGGGGGCGGGGGGCGCCCCCCCCCACCCCCCCCCAGTAAAAAAAGCCCAGGGTATTGTATGTAATATGTTTTATAGCAATACGCCTTTCCTTACACTTTGTTATTTTAAATTTTATTTTCATAACACAGAAATCTGAAAATTTTACCCTAAAAGGCGAACATTGCCCATAATTACGATTACCGAAGATTATACTAAAATTTTTTTCGGAATTTTTTCCGTGCCATCTGGAAAATGCCTATTTTTAAAGCATTTTTGCGCCTTCGGCGCGAAATTGTGCATTTTTTATCTTAATACGTGTTTCGTAGCCCAAAATGAGATCAGATACCCTACTTTCACCAGCTTTTACATCGTTTGGGTGCTTCAACAGTGCCTTAAGTATTTTTAATTTCAAAGAATGCTCTGTATAATTTCCACGAAGGTCTCAAGATAAAAAAACTTCTCAGCTTATAGGGGGTGCCGCCCCCAGACCCCCTGACAATTTTTGCATTCCCCTTCGAAATGTTTTCTGGCTACGCTAGTGCCCCTGCGTATCTATTTTTCGTCTGCTATTCACAGTTTAACATTATAATTCAACGAGCACGGTGCGTAAAATGAGGCTAAGACTCTCTAATCTGATTTATAATCAGCTAAGAACGCATAAACTCGACGTTAAGTGCTTTTATTGCGTTTATAACGCGGAGAAGCGATTTTTGTAAATTTTTGTAAATTGTAAACAATTTTACATTCGTTAGTCATTATGTAGTTTTTAGACTTTTCAAGATGTTTTTTACACTTTTTAACACTAGATTTGTATTTTTAACACTTTAATACTAGTTTTTTCGGATATTAACGAATTACAAGTTTTGTAAAGATTTAACCTATTTTTAGCCTTCATACTTCCAAAAGTTTGACTGAGAATGCAAATAGTTACCGCACGATGGGCACCGAAAAACCCGATATATAGGTTCAATTATTTAGGAGAATTTTGCGAAACTGTTGAAAATTGTCCGAAAGTTTTTGAAATACATTTGAAAAATTGAAAGTTCTAAAAATTTTTTGAAACGGTCTAGATCAGACATTAACATAGGGTCGGGTCCTGGGGGGGCTTGTCCCCAAAAAATTTGGAGGGGGCTTTGTACTTTGAACAAAAATTTTCAGGGGGGCTCGTTCCTCAAGAAAAAATTTGTAAAATTTTTCTAAAAATTAATTTTATTAAACCAATTTTTTGTCAAAATTTGCAAAAAATCTTCAATTTTTGGAAAAAATTTCAAAATTTTGCCCAATTTTCCCGAAAACTTAAACATTTTATCTAAAAAATTTCGGCGAAGCCGCAAAAAATTAATTTTATTAAACCAATTTTTTGTCAAAATTTGCAAAAAAATCTTCAATTTTTGGAAAAAATTTCAAAATTTTGCCCAATTTTCCCGAAAACTTAAACATTTTATCTAAAAAATTTCGGCGAAGCCGCAAATTTTTTGAATTTTACTGTAAAACTAATTTTCTCCGGCTGTTTTTGGTTCTTGGCCATGTTTTCGTTACCCCTTGTCCCCGACGGCGATAGGGCTTGTAGCTTGTCCGGGTTGGAAGGGCTTGGACTCCCCCCAGACCCCCCGCGTTAACCTATGGTCTAGATTTATATTTGTAGCTTTAAAATACTGTTTAACGCTTTAATTTATTAAAATTTGCCCTTTTTTAGCGCTCCAGAATCAGTTTAAAGCCATTGGGGTTATCGAAAAACAAAAAATACTGGAAAACCGGAAAAACTAGTTTTCCGCATTTTGCCGGAAAAACCCGGCCCAGATTTACCATTACTTTAATTAATGTCGGGACAAGGGTCTGGTTGTCGGGCTTGGGAGCAGCGCATCGCTGGTTTTAATTTCCTGGTACCCCAAAAATGCTCCAGATTGACACTAATTTGATCAAAATTTAATAATATGTACAAAACCTGGAAAATTGCCGCTGAAAACCTTGAAAAACCTGGAAAAACCTGGAAATTGAAACTGAAAAGTCCGCATGATCCCTGTAAATTGTTTACTCATTTGAACTGTTATACCCCCCAATTGACCTTCCGCTGCCGAAAAGCGCCATATGACCTGCCCCTGTGGAGGAATGCTGGCAAATATTCCCAGGGGGGCAAATCATGCGGATAACAAGAAAATTAGGGTCATAAACAATATTTTTGTGATATTATGAACTGTGGACAATCCAGAGAGTTTCGCAAGTGTGGATATACAAAAGACTACACCCGAAATGGATGACCCCTGAACATTTTTTGCGATTTTGCCACCCATCATTAAAATAAAACACTCAATTTCTTGCGGGTTAATATTGCAAAATAGTGTATTTTATCATTGCAAGTTAACACAAAAGGCGATTAAATTATAAATTATCAAAAAATAAGATTTTGTATATATACCAAAAATCTTAATTTCCTAGCAATGTTGGCCCATTGCTAAATTTGGCTTATATGGTGGACAATACTAAGCCTGGCTGCCGGCAACGAGTTTCTAGAAGTAGTTATTGCGTTTTATGCCTTTAAATGCCATTTATCTGCTGTTGTGGTGGTAAAGGAACGAAATTTGGTACCATCTTTTTTCCCCACCCCCATCCTTTTTTTACCCCACTTGTGGGGGAAAATGATGGTCTATATTGAGGCTAGCCTACTAGAAGTACACCCGAATGCTGATTTTACTGGTGGTATAGAAAGTACAGGCCAAGCCCTACATGCTGGTATATAAAGCGTCTGGCTAGCTGCAGTCAGTCTGTAGCGAGTAATAACCTTATTTCGAAAATCGTTGTTTTTTACCCCCCCCCCCCTGACTGTACTGTTATAACTAAGCTTAAAAGTGCTCAAATATTAAGTTAGCACCAAAAATACGATTTTTGACCAAAATACGATTTTTGACCAAAAATCCTTAAACTTTGCCATTTTCTGGGCTCCTTGGGAGGGGATGCCCAAAAAAGTGGAGGCGGGAACAAGTGGGGAAGGGTCGAATGAGGTTGGGAAACCCAAAAAGTGGCCCCCCAGACTTGGCTCATTCCCCTAGAATCGCCCCCCTCCAGGCCAGGATTAGAGCTTGCCGACCCCCCCCAGACTCCAGAAGTCAAAAGAAAGATAGGGTTTTTGATTTTTTATCATTTTGCAGCCATTTTAAACTTAAATTTAAGTTAGGTAAACATTGTTCAACTTTTAGCTCAGCAGCAAAAATAGCTATTTTTAAAACATTTTTTGAAAAATTGTCGCCCCCCCCAGGAATCGGTGATCCATCCAGACCTGATAAGGGTAGAGTTGCCCCTCCAGACATTTTTTGCCTAAGAAAAAGCCAACGATGTATATACATAAAGTCAACATGGACATTCAGCTCCGGAGAGTGGATGCCTGCCGAACCCTCCAGACAATAAAGTCAAAACCCAGCAAAATTTCTGTGTTGTACACAAAATGGATAGCGGGAATGAGATCACGGCACCAGAAAACCATTTTGGACACAGTCTGCAGTCCTATTACGTATAGCGGAGCGCGGGAGTAATAAAACATTTTATGGTTTTTTGTTAACGAATTCACAGAAAACCACGGGTTCGCAGAAGTCACCCATGGATCTAATCTAGTCAGAATACAGCTAGGAAAATTTTTTCATGCAGGTTGGTCCTTACTTAATTTCTAATTTCGGTCCTAGGTTTCTGGATCCAAAGTGACTACCCTGCTGGGCTTATTCTAGTGGGGGGGATGGCCCCCCCATAAACACCCTTTCCCCCCAAAATGGTTTCACCCAAAAATCGCCCCCCCCCCAAAAGTGGGCGCTCCTTTTTGTACCAAATTTTGCCCTGAAAAAATCGCTCAGAAGGCCAAATGTTCAAACATTTTCCGGCTTCGCCAGAAATTTTTACTCAATTTTTGCCCTTTTCAACACTAAATCTGCTTATTTTTGCTATAAAAATCAACTTTTATAGTATATGCCAGAAAATAGCGCTATTTTTAGCATATTTTTCGAAAAATTTTCGCCCCCCCCCAAAAATTCCTTGCCCCTCGGACTTTTGGGCCCCCCCAAGAAAAAATCCCTAGAATAAGCCCAGCCCTAGCCCATTTGCTTAACCCTGTTTATTGATTCCAGGAATCCACCTTTTTGTGTTCGGTTCCTCTTGTAATCACAACACAAACAATTTGGTGGAGTGATTTCGCATCCGGATCGGCCACGTCACTTAGCCCAGGGTCAAAAGTTTTATTTCAAGTTGTTGTACTTCGGATCGTTGGCAAACGTCAATTGATCCGGACACCTGATAGGCGCCCGCGTTCCCGGAGAAAGGCAATTACATTCCCCGGGGAACCCCATAGGACCTGGTGCGAAGGGTTGGAACCGAGGTGTCTGAGGCGGGCCGCATCCGCCTGGGGGCAGTCTATTAGGACATGGTTCAGATCATCTGTTTTTCCTGGGCAATATTGGCAGAAAGGAGTATCTTAGGCTCTAATTCGGTGCAGATACTAATTGTTCCCTGGTGGAAGGAGGAGGAAGGACGGGACAGCCAAGTCTTTGGGAACTGAGATTTGATTGCCAGCACTGATATTCGCGCTTTTGAACCAGGGCTCTGGCTGACGACAGGTCAGTGGGAGCTTCATCTTGGCTTAGAACGGAATCCAGGTTCGCCAACGAGTCCGCACAATCGTTACCCGGGATCCCGGAATACCCCGGGATCCAATAGAT
Organism: Trissonchulus latispiculum; assembly: GCA_030248195.1. Lineage (NCBI taxonomy): Eukaryota > Metazoa > Nematoda > Enoplea > Enoplida > Ironidae > Trissonchulus > Trissonchulus latispiculum. The sequence continues at coordinate 17,086 of JASAND010006234.1, forward strand.
GGCCACAGTTCGGTTTTCCGGAGAACATATTTCCTTAAGTAGAGATCAAACTTCAATCTCCACAGACGAACGCGCTCTGCCGGGGCCAGAGATGAGCTTCTGGACCACAGATTTAGAGTCCAGAAAAATACCGATAGATTGGTCGTCGTTGGAGCTGACATCCCGGATCCAGTGGAGAGCATGAGTAAGTGTGGTCAATTCCGCCCGATAGCTCGAAGTGAACGTGCCAGCAGGTTCGCTGATGTTTCTGGTAGTTTTGTTTCGATAGTGAATGATGTGCACTCCTGCACCACCGTTTTCGCATCCATTTTTGGCTGAGCCATCCGTGTAGTCCCGGGGAGTAGTTGGGGTCAGCAGCCAGCATCTGTAGAGTTTGGCCCCGTTTGGCTTCAAAAGGGTCGCTGCGTCGGTTAGAGAGGCTCAGGTCGTCGATGATGGAAAGGCCACCGGGATATTCCCAGGGTGGCAGTGGGCCTGTTGCATTCAGGGAGTCAGTAAGTAGGTTTAATAGTTAGTGTCACGCTTTCCCACTTCGCTCCAACTACGCTGGCTACCCTGACGTTGTCGGACAGAGCGTTCGGCTGACTTCTTCACTGGGTTGCTAAGGGGCAGGCGTCTAGATTTTTCGAAAGCTAGGCAGGTTCCAATCCTAGCCCGGGGTTCCAGCGGGATATGGTTGGCTTCGTTTTGCACCCGATCAGCGGGAGATCCTCCCAGGCAGCCAGAGATGGTTCTTGCTGCTTCGTCTGGAGCTTGGCAAAGTTGGAATCAGCTGTAGTGCCCATCCAGGCAGAGCAGCAGTATTCCTTTGCAGATGCGATGTATGTGAGGTAGACCAACCGTAGATCTTCTTTCGAGCTACCCCATCAGGTTCCTGGTAGGGTCTTGAGCACATTGTTACATTTTCTGATCTTCACAGTGATGGAATCAATGTGCGCTTTGAAGGACAGGCTGGGGTCAAATTTAATTCCCAGAAAGGTGGGATTTTATTATAGGGAACTAGTTGACCCACTATCTGCAGTATGGGTATGAAGCTCTGCCCTTCCTTCCAGGTGGTAAAGAGGGTTGATTCATATTTCCCAGCGTTGATTTCCATGTAGTTAGAATGGGCCCAGTCAGATATATAGCAAGCTTAACAAAAAAATCACCCGAAATTTTAACAAAAAAAGATCACCCCAACCTGACTCACAGGAAAGTCGCAGAGACCCAATTTTTGCATGGTGATAGCCACACATCTCGACATTACAGCCGTGAGTTTGAGCCCCTAGGCCCTCTCCATGCGTTCAGGGTAGACCTTTAAGTGAGGGTACCCAAAAGTGACCTCAAAAACGTTCATGACCGAGGTTCGAATTTCGGCTGCTATTTACTAAGGGAAAACCCTAGGCAACCCATATTGTATATACATGTGACATGTCCTGACTGTGGGCTATCGATACATATATAGAAGTTCCCAGTCGGACGTCGGACTCTGAGCCGTCCTGGGGTGGGTGATTTTTTTGTTAAAATTTTAACAAATAAAAAATCATTTTTATGTTTCGTTACTGATGTCAGAACAGCAGCTATAGCAAAACTAACGTCAAAATCGAGCTCAGCGACCTTGAAAACTTTTATTTAAGTTGTTTTTGAGGTTGCCTGACACTTCTGGGAGCCCAACCTGGTAACCAGCCGGGCCTAGACCGTCCGACGGTAAACGTGATCCCAGAAGTCAGTATTAGGCCATAGTTACCTAAAAACTAATGCCAGATTTGAATTCAGCGCCCTCGAAAACCCCCTAGGACATGTTTATAGCCACTTCGGACTGTCCAGTTGGTATCTGGAACTGGAGGGTCCGGACGGGTCCGGCAGGGGTCACGTGACCGTGGGTCATACCCCAGCAACATACGAAGTTCTGAGTTTCTCTGCCAAAATGCCTGGAAACAGGTTATAATCACTCACAAACACGAAAAAACAACGTTTTAGCCTTTAAAACGGCAGTTTATAGCCACCAGACTTCATACTAGACCCTGCCGGGGGCCATCAGTGACCACTTACACTTCGGCGGGGTCAGTTGCCTTAGTTGGAGCACTAGGTCAGCGGTTTGGGGTTCTACGTTATTTAGTGCGCTAAATCCAAAACTGAAGAGAAAAACTTGCTAGCTGCTCTCTGGGATCCGATCCGCCACTGATTTTTTTTGTTAACGGGTGATTTTTTTGTTAAACCTTTAACAAAAAAATCACACATTTTCGTCTACTGCTACTTACTGGTAGGTCGTAGAGAAACGAAACTGGGGAGGGTTTTTAAAGCTTAGCCCAAGACCTATCCATGGGTCCTCAAAGTAATCTATTTGGTTTAGTTTTGCGAAAGTTCCAGCCAAAAAACCGAAGTTTGATTTTTTTGTTAAGCTTGCTATACAGTCCAGCGCTTGCTGCAGGAGAGATTCCGCTTTCATGGGTGATGAATGTTGGGTCCAGACGGCCAAGTCGTCTGCAACAAGAGTGACGAACACAACTTCTGGCAGATATTTAGCGATTGAGTTTACAAAGATGAGGACAGGTTTTTTTTGTGCATTTTATTGTGCATATGCACACTTTTTTTCCAAAATGCACACTCGAAAGGTCCACCTGGCTTATCCCTAGTGGGGGGGGTGGGAGGGCCGCCCCCCATTCGGCGACCTCCCCCCCCATTCGAGGAGCCCCCCCATAAATTCCGACCTCCTTTCCATAACCCCAAAAATTCCCAAATTTTACCATTTTTACCCTAAATTTTCAAAAAATTTTCCGGCTTCGCCGGATTTTTGACTAAATTTTCGCTATTTTAGCTTAAAAACACCTAAAATTAGTCATTTTTTAGCGATTTTTAGCAGTTTGTACACAAAAAACCAACAAAAATTCGAAAAAATTTCTAAAAATATGCCCCCCCATTTTGGGTGAACCCCCCCCATGAAGGCCCCCCCATAAAAAATTGCCAAGGGATAAGCCAGTCCACCATTCCATGAGGTGACGGCCATCGGAACAGATTTATTTCAAGTCAAGATAGCCTAAAAACTTGCCTATAAAAGTCTTTGGTGAGGATCACATACACTAGCGTAGATGCGGGGGGCGGCTTCGGCGCTAAAGTTAGGCAATTGAGTTATATATCTCAATGACTTACTTGACTTATTGGCCCAGACGATTTCCGTTCATGAAAGTCCCAATCCATTGACAATCCTTCTCCAAGACGATCTGTCTTGGGCAGTCCGATACCAATCCCGTAAACCCAGCTTCTGTACATCATCCAGGGCTACATCGGACCATTGCTTCCTTGGTCTGCCTGGCCTTGCCAGAGCCCGTGGGCCATCTGGGATCCATCCAAACAGCATCCGTTTAGGAATCCTGTTGTCAGTTTGTCTAGACACATGACCCAGCCACCGTAATCTCGAGTTAACTAGGCTGTCCTTGATAGGTGGAATACCTACCACACGCATCCCTCAGTGTCGCAACCGGGACATGGTCTCTGAGTGACACCCCCATAATTCGTCGCAGGCAGTTGTTTTGGAATACTTCTGGGCGCGTAGTGTCTGTTGTTCGAGGTGCCCAAGACTCGCAGCCGTAAAGGAGAACTGCCAGCACAGAAGATTTGAACAAGCTGAGCTTAACGTGTTATTGCAGGTCGTGATTATTCCAGATGTAAGAAAGTTTGCTCATTGCTGAAGGAGACACTTGCTAGCCTGATTCGATTAGTGATTTCATCGTTCAGCTGTCCATCTTGCGAGAAAACACAGCTAAGGTACTTAAATTCTGTAGCCGTTTCGATGTCTTCTCCGCCAAACTGGAGGACATCAGACATTAGGCTCATCAGACAAACAGACGGCCTTCGTTTTCGGACAGCTGATCTCTAGACCCAAGGTCCCACATACTTCAGCAAAACAACTTACAATCTGGTTGATGTCAGCTGGAGTTGTTGCAATTAAGGCGGCATCATCAGCAAACAATATGGCAGTGATGGTACCAATGAAAGACTCTTCGCTCTTACGCTTTCTACCATCAGGAAAAAACCGACTACCACGTTTGAAACATATGGATGCGCCTATGTTTGCGAGGTGAAGGAGGCGTTTTACGGCGACATCGATATAACAATTAAACAGGAATGGGGTCAGAACGCATCCTTGTCGAACACCAGTACGTATTCGGAGCCATTCTGAGGGCTCCCCATAGATTTTTACAGCGCAGTCGGTATTGTTGTGAAGGACTTGAATGAGTCTATTTAGTTTGCCTTGTATGCCAAAGAACGGCAGGATTTTCCACGGCGTCTCACGATCAACACTGTCATATGCCTTCTTGAGATCTACAAATCTATATATATATATACAGTATAGTGAGCTAAAAAATTGACTATTTTAACTTAAATCTTAAGCTTAAAAAAGCTAAAAGTGCTTGAAAATAGGTAAAAGTCCGGCGAAGCCGGAAAAAATTTTCAAAATTTTCCCTCAAAACCCTATTTTTCGGGACACTTTAGGGTGGGGGGGAAGGCCCGAATCCTGGGGGGGGCGATTCTGGGGTCGACCCAAGTCTGGGGGGGGACGGATTTCTGGGGCCCCCTGTAGGAAAGAGCCAGTCAGCTTTTCAGATTTAGATTTCAGAGGTGTTGGCGTCGATTTCAGATAGTTGTTGGCTACGTACTGCTCTCTTCTGCTTGCACAGTTCAATAGTCTCAGGGGAGATCCAGTTAGGCTGGCAACGATTCTTTCACCCAAGCACCTCTGCAGCAGCAGACGTCAAAGCCGCTTTCAAGATTGACCACTTTTCTTCAACGGAGACATTTTCACCGTTGCCTGCAGTATCGGCAGCTTCTCATTCACGGACTGACGGTAACGATTTGCGCATTCTGGAGAAAGCAGTTTGTCTGAGTCAAACTGGACCAAGGCCGCGTCCCGTTTTCGAGATCGCAATCTGAATCTGATGGGCGCCACCAAAAGCCGATGATCCGTTCCTCTTGAGAGATCTGTGACTCCAGGCAAGTTGGCACTACCCCACACTCGGCAGTCTCTGACAGCCGAATTGAACCGGTTACTGAAACATATAAAATCCAGGGTCTTATTAGCCAGTCCAGTGTTAGAATACCACGTTACCTGATGTGCTCGCTTATGCCTGAATGATGTATTCATTATTCGTAGGCGGTTTGGGTTACACAAGTTTACAAGCCTAAAACCGTTATCATTGGACTGTCCATAGCCGAAGGGACCTGTGCTGCGCCCATTTCGTCTTTGATCAGCTCCAACTATATCTCAATACAAGTAACAAAAATGCTCCGCAGAATAATGAGTCAAAACAGACACCAGTCCACGGATCCGTGGGGGGTGCATGGATATCAATGAGAATAGGAAAATATCAAAACGTGGACACCCAGAAATCTAACCAACCTTAGTCACGCGACCGGTTTTGGAATCGACGTGGTCCGGTCCCTTCTTCAGGCAACATGATGGAGCACTCAAGACCTTCAGGATTTGCTTTGAGCAAAGTGGGGTCGGGATGGCCGAGTGGTCTAAAGCGCTGGTCAGAAGTTCCGATCTTACGGTCGGTGGTTCGATCCCCAGAAGCCACAAAGCTTTCTCGACTCTAGCCAACCCAGCTATCCATCCTTAACTGGTCGGTTAATGGGTACCACTACGGTGGGAAGGTAACAGGAGTCTGTGCAGAAGGGCCGGCCCCCCTTCCACGGATGCAGTCATCATTTGAGGTGGCACTCCTGGCTCTACGGCTGAGAATCCGGGGATGAGCACCGGCACCCCATGTCCTGTGGCAGGACGGAGATATCTCCTGGGGTAAACCTTTACCTTTTTACCTTTAAAGTGGATTTTTTCCCGATGACTGGCTTTTTTCTCGATTTTGGCTTTTTCCCCAAGAAATTAAACTCAAGGTATATATACTCTCTATTGCTACAATCCAGAGAAATCATTAATACATGAAAATAATCCGTAGGGGTTGCAATTCTTCAAATTCTAAGAATTTTCCCATAATTTCCAATAATGAGTACTACACGTACTACCAAGAGTTTGGAAAAATTTGCGTTTTTAGGCGTTTTCCCCGATTGACTATAAACCGATATCCGGGTATTCAGTAGGGATCGACCAGAATTCCGGTTCCGGTACTTTTTGGTTCCGGTTCCGGTTCCGGTTTTTGAAAACGTACCGGAACCGGAACCAATTTTAGCCTATTATCAAAAGCAAAATTTTATCAAACTTCTTTAAAACTTTTTGAAAAAACTGCGATTCTCTTATAACCAGAATATTATTTATACAAAAATTTTCGCCTGCGGCGCAATTGCATTATATACTTAGAATGTTTTGAATTTGTAATAATAATGTCTAATGTATCGTTGTTATGAATATTAATATATATATATATATATTATAAAACAAAAATAATACTTAATAACTCAGATTAAATAGCACAAGACCGCCGAAACTTTTAAATTTAAGAGTACCTAATGCTGAATTGAAATTATTGAAGCCTTACCGTCGACCTATGCTATTTCAAAATTATAGAGTGCGCTGTTGTATAATCAAATGTCAGTTTTGGCTTAAATTTAATCTTTTTAATTGTTTAAATCGAGACTGGACTTTAAATATGGACTACGTAAGTTTGTTGCTCTTTGTTTAGTAATTAATCCAGTGCGCAGATCAACAGAATTACTAAAAAATTATGGATGGAACAAATAGCAATGGTTTTTAAAACTCTTTTGAAGAAGCGTCATTTAAAATTTAAAAATCCTGATGAAGCTAGCTAAACGGAAGAAATTTTGTTTAACTCAAGTTGGAGAAATTGTGCATTTCGGTTTTCTTTGAAACTTGTGAAAAATACTTTTGGCTTATATGTTTAATGGATGAAAATTTATATATAATATTTCAATCATGCAAAAACCATTTGCATTTTAATCAGAAAACTCCAATAACAAAGTAATTATGCTGAGATATAACAACAAGCTAAGGAATTATAAGCCCATGTTCTAAACAAGTCCAATTTTGTATATATATAGCTGATGTTACCTAAGTTCATAACCAGATTAGATTTACAATACGGAATTTATACATACGTACAAGAACAGTAATTTTCAGAAAAAGTTTAATTTTGTCTGAAGTACAGAGAGAATAAAAGACGGAATTTATACATACGTACAAGAACAGTATATAATTTTCAGAAAAAGTTTAATTTTGTCTGAAGTACAGAGAGAATAAAAGTAAACTAAAATAGTAATAGATATCTTTTGTTTTCTAAAAATGTAAATGGCATTATTTTTTATTTTGCGTTTTGAAAATGCTGCAACGCTTCTAGTAAAGTTAAATGAACTTTTTGATTATGACTAGAAATTATCAGCCTAGAAAGTCAGATAAAAACTAAACGTGTTTATGACTTATTTTGTCGATGGAGCAGCAGTGTTTTTTTGCTCGGACACTTTTGCGCTCTTCTGCGCACGCCGCACTGCCCCAAAATTTTTTGCGCAAATTGCTAAAAAAGTGCGCATAGCAGGAAAAATGCGATAATTTAGCAATTGCTGTTTTGTATTTATTAGTAACCTCACTTTACAACTACAGTACAACTTCAAAGCTGCAACAGGTTATATATGTATATATATACGTATATATATATATAAGATGCCATAACTTAATGTGGATTAGGAAACCCAACCTACTTCGGAACTGGGGGGTCTGAAGCCTGAGCCCCCAGAAGCAACATATTTTATACGTAGCAAACATTTCACTATCATAACTCTCAAAAGTTTTATTTGTTGAAGTAAATATGTTTATATTTAGCGAAATGATGAAAAATATTGGCTATTTTTAAGTTATTTGCAAGCTAAGATTCCTCACTGCTTTTAATAAAAAGAAAAACAAATGCTGGTTTGAAATTTCATCGAAAATTACAGTTTCAGAAAATGATTCAAGGTTCCGATCTTTGACTTTTCCATGACTTTGAATTTTCAGGGTTCAGCCCAGAGCATATCTATTCTTAACTGCTTTTTTTGAAGCGTCGGTGGGTAAGAAAGCACGACAATAAGATACATAAAACCTAGCAGTCACGTAACCGCCTGCTAAAGTTTGTAAACTTCTCCAAAAAACTGCCAAGCTAAAATTAAAATTTAGCAATCAGTTATTTCATAACTTGAATATGCAAAGCTTGTTGCATATACGTATATACAAGTTAGAAAATCACACGTACGTTAGACCATGGGTGCTTGTATATTAATGCTAGCGTGTTTACTGAAAGTTAGGTCGCAACTTAGCGATAAACCAGTAGCAGGCAAGTAAGGAGGGGCTCTGGGGGCGGGGCCCCCAGAAAAAATTGGAGATTTTTTATGAAATTGAGAGCCAGGAGCAATTATTCTGAGCACTTTCAGCAATTAATGTTTAGTATATAATTTTCTCTCCGTGTCGGCAGAAAAAGTGCGCACGCGTGCGCACAAGCTCAAAATTTTTTGCTCATTTCAGAAAAAAAGTGCGTCATTGCGCACTTTTTTGAGCAAAAAAACACTGGGAGCAGTTGTTGGTGCTCGCAAAAATTTTGGAGGAATCAATTTCTATCTACTTATATTTAGTTTAATTTAAAATTCAGCTTAACCAAGTAAGAAGTTAAATTTTATTTGCAAGCAAATGTCCTTTAAGTCAACTTGCATTCGATTAAATTATTCTTCGAAATTCGGATATAGAATGTAAAAATATAGATGCCGTTTATTCATCGAAAATGTGCTCGAATAATATAAATATAGCATATTCATACCGTGTATAATTAATTTTAAATTTTAGATTTTAATTTTAAAGCTATAATGTAGTAAAGTTTAACTGTGCTATAAGACAAAAATCTCTTAATAAATTGCAAATTTCATGTTCCTGCATTGAAATAACTATATAAAATATAAAGCAAACGTTATTACAATGTTCTAGTAACTATAAAAAAAGCGAAAAATTGTGCAAAAAGTGTCCAAAACGTCAGAAAAAATTTTCGATTTTTGTAGTGTTAAAGAGCTGGTTCCGGTTCCGGTTCCGGTTTTTTAAAGCCAATTCCGGTTCCGGTTCCGGTTTTTTAAAGCCAATTCCGGTTCCGGTTTTTTGGAGTTCCGGTCGATCCCTAGTATCCAGTATATATATTTCTCCAATCGTATATTATCTGGATATAAAATTATCCGGATATCCAGTACCCATCACTAATATGAACAATCAAGTGCAGAAAAACCATGATTTGTCGGCTGATGTGCTGCTTGGACAGAAACACTGCGTGCGTGATTTGTATTTTAGGTTGGACTTGAGGATGGTGATTCTATTGACGTGTTTTCAGAACAGCACGGGGGTTTTATTGATTTCCGTTCGCAGTGCTCTGCCATATCTACTAATTGGGACCTGACGATTCTGTTGTCTACTCGGTTGAATAATTCTTATCTGACGAAAGACATTTCCATTTTGAATTGATCACCAATTTCTGTACATAAACGTAAAGAACGTAAACTTGATGTTTCTGGTTGTTGATATTTCTGATTGAATCTTTGTATAGTTCCCTTCCTGTTTGTGCCCCACCGTGTATATATTATCGGTTGTCATTCCTATTATCAAGAGCACATACCAACTAAGAGTGTGACAAGCAGTGTTGGCATCTGGGATGGGATCCCATGGGATGGGATAGGATGGCATTGAAAACTCATCCCACATGGGATCCATGGGATTGTGTGGGATCTTTTTGCTCTGTACTGCCTTCAAACAGCGTTACCCAAATTTTGAAGAATACAACATTTTTGGCAAATTTTGCCATGAAAATGTCTGTTCAATAATTCTATGAGCCGTGTTTTGCTTCTCACGCGAAATTAATGTTATGGCCCATGTCAAGATAAAAGTTAGAACCCCCAGAAATGGTTCTATTAGAAAATTTGTTCAGCTCCTCATGAGTTTTCAAATGATACCAATATTGTGGGGTATTTGAGAAAATGTTTCAGGCTTGGAAAATCCGGTTTTAGCAAATTCCGGGAATTAAGTGCACAATTCAAGAGTTCGTGTTAGGTTAGTACAAAAGTTGTTCAGCTCGTGAAGAGCTTTCGAATCATGGGGTAGCTCGGAGAGCACCCCATAATATGAGCTAAAACGGTCAAATGCAGCCTTTGAAAACGTTAATTAAGCAAAACTAATTAACGGTAAGGAGTTGAGAGCTAAAATTTGCATTTCTGAAATCTCCAGACCAAGAGCTTTCGAATGATACCAAACTTGCCCGGAAAAAATGAACTTTGAAAAAATCGACTTTTCTGACCACTTTGTATGTGTGGTTTTTTTTTCTGTTGTGTTCGTCCTTTACGCTTTTGTACAATTTTGTGTCCAACGGATTTTTCACATGGCTTATGGTGGTAACCTTTACCTATTATTATCTTGTTAGCATAACCATGAACCTGTTCACTATTGATTATTTTTGCCCGATTTTGCTCCTAGCGATTTTTACAGACTGTCAAACATGGGGTTGCGAAGCGTTTGGACTTAGAAATTTTTCGAGGCCCCAACATAGAAAATTGTCAAAAAGTCGTCTAAAATAGCGTTTTTCGGCCATTTGGTGGTGCGCATATATAGTAAATCGGGGGCGCTGAAAACGATGAGCATATCGCCGAAACCGACGGATGTGACCCTCGGGCTGCATGGCGCCCGTGGTTCCTCGCCCAGGGTCAAAGTTGGGAAAAGTCGCTAAAAACGGCTATTTTTGGCCTTTTTGTGAAGCCATATATAGTAAATTGGGGTCGCTGAACACGATAGGCATGTTTGCTTCTCCGTGTGGTGCCGCTATTGCGCTGCACTGCGATGCGGCAGCCGCAGCGACGCTGCAGGTGGAGCATCGTGCAGCACGCCCTGTAACTTGAAATGGACAAGTTGAAACTGCCTGAAAGCTTGCCCTTATATAGTAAATCGGGGTCGCTGAACACGATGAGAGTATCCTTGTCACTGTGCGATGCTGCCATCGTGCCGCGCTGCGGCGCTGCAGCCGCAGCACCGTGCAGCACGCCCTGTAACTTGGAATAGACAGGTTCTAACTGCCTGAAAGCTTGCCCTTATATAGTAAATCGGGGTCGCTGAACACGATGAGAGTATCCTCGTCGCTGTGCGGTGCGGCGCTGCAGCCGCAGCACCATGCAGCACGCCCTGTAACTTGAAATGGACAAGTTTTAACTGCCTGAAAGCTTGCCCTTATATAGTAAATCGGGGTCGCTGAACACGATGAGAGTATCCTTGTCACTGTGCGATGCTGCTATCGTGCTGCGCTGCGGCGCTGCAGCCGCAGCACCGTGCAGCACGCCCTGTAACTTGCAATAGACAGGTTCTAACTGCCTGAAAGCTTGCCCTTATATAGTAAATCGGGGTCGCTGTACACGATGAGAGTATCCTCGTCGCTGTGCGGTGCTGCGCTGCAGCCGCAGCACCGTGCAGCACGCCCTGTAACTTGAAATAGATAAGTTGAAACTGCCTGAAAGATTGCCCTTATATAGTAAATCGTGGTCGCTGAACACGATGAGAGTATCCTCGTCGCTGTGCGGTGCTGCGCTGCGGCGCTGCAGCCGCAGCACCGTGCAGCACGCCCTGTAACTTGTAATAGACAAGTTCTAACTGCCTGAAAGCTTGCCCTTATATAGTAAATCGGGGTCGCTGAACACTATGAGAGTATCCTCGTCGCTGTGCGGTGCTGCGCTGCGGCGCTGCAGCCGCAGCACCGTGCAGCACGCCCTGTAACTTGAAATAGATAAGTTGAAACTGCCTGAAAGCTTGCCCTTATATAGTAAATCGTGGTCGCTGAACACGATGAGAGTATCCTCGTCGCTGTGCGGTGCTGCGCTGCGGCGCTGCAGCCGCAGCACCGTGCAGCACGCCCTGTAACTTGTAATAGACAAGTTCTAACTGCCTGAAAGCTTGCCCTTATATAGTAAATCGGGGTCGCTGAACACTATGAGAGTATCCTCGTCGCTGTGCGGTGCTGCGCTGCGGCGCTGCAGCCGCAGCACCGCGCAGCACGCCGTGTAACTTGCAATAGACAAGTTCTAAATGCCTGAAAGCTTGCCCTTATATAGTAAATCGGGGTCGCTGAAAACGATGAGCATACTGCCGATACCGTCCGAAGTGACCACTGGTCAGCATGGCTCCCGTGGTTCCTCGCCCGGGGTCAAAGTTGGGAAAACTCACTATAAACAGCGGTTTTCGGCGTTTTGGTTGGGGGCATATATAGTAAATCGAGTACGCTCGTTTCAATGGGCATATTTCTGAAACCGATGGAAGTGACCAGTGGTCACTACGGCCTCGGGGGCCTATTGACCACTGGTCAAATGGCGTAAAACAGCGTTTTTCGGCGTTTTGGTCGGGGGCATATATAGTAAATCGAGTACGCTCGTTTCAATGGGCATATTGCCGAAACCGATGGAAGTGACCACTGGTCACTATGGCCTCGGGGGCCTATTGACCGCTGGTCAAACGGCCTAAAATAGCGTTTTTCGGCGTTTTGTCGGGGGCATATATAGTAAATCGACTACGCTCGTTTCAATGGGCCTATTGCCGACATCGATGGAAGTGACCAGTGGTCACTACGGCCTAGGGGACCCATTGACCACTGGTCAAACGGCCTAAAACAGCGTATTTCGGAGTTTTTGTCGGGGGCATATATAGTAAATCGACTACGCTCGTTTCAATGGGCATATTGCCGAAACCGACGGATGTGACCCTCGGGCTGCATGGCGCTCGTGGTTAGTCGGCCAGGGTCAACGTTGGAAAAAGTCCGCAAAAACAGCGGTGGCTGGGTCCTGTGTGGGTCAGAATGAAATCGAATATGCTGCCACGTACTCTACAACAATACCAAAAATGGAAGAAGACAAGTAGGAAAAATGCTCCTTGCAGTCGCATGTAAAATGCAATATGAGCTAAGGGCAGCATTTAAATACGTAAAAGACAAGAGTTAAAATACTTAATATGAGCCAGCATCTAAATGGGTAGAAGACAAGATTCAAAATGCTTAATATGAGCCAGCATTTAAATGTCTAAAAGACAAGATTTAAATGCTTAATATGAGCAGCTCGCTTTCTCGGGCTCATATTGACGATACATTTACAGCCACTTAAATGACTCCTTCAAGGCCCGTTATTTTCGCCAATGTGACATGCGTCAAATTCCTATTTATTTGTCAAGTTGTCTAACCACAAGATAACTCTAAGCGATTTAATTAAAACAAACGCTTTTATTTCGAAAACGTATTACTTGTCAGCTTATTTCTGTTTTTACAGTCCAGCTCATCTTTTTCAGAAGTCAGTGATAGCAAGCTGCCAGCTGAAATCGCACTAGTATGTAAGCTAAACTATATATATATAACGTAATATAACAAGAGCTATAATATGCGGGGCTAGAGCTATAACGTTATTACGATTACGTGCTGAATAAGGATCTGACAGTTCCTGCAGTTGTCTTTATAGCGACTAATAGAGGCGTTTAGGTCAGGAGATGCGTATATACATTTTAGTCGACATTTCTTGACCCTCACTGAGTACCTTGAGGTTTACTTACAAGCTTGAAGGCGTCAATATGAGCCCGAGAAAGCGAGCTGCTCATATTAAGCATTTAAATCTTGTCTTTTAGACATTTAAATGCTGGCTCATATTAAGCATTTTGAATCTTGTCTTCTACCCATTTAGATGCTGGCTCATATTAAGTATTTTAACTCTTGTCTTTTACGTATTTAAATGCTGCCCTTAGCTCATATTGCATTTTACATGCGACTGCAAGGAGCATTTTTCCTACTTGTGATAACCATATTGTATATAAATAGTTTAAAATCCAGAAAATTAGAAATTCCAAAACTGCTCTAATTGGGTACAGTTTTGTTAGAAGCTTGTAAGCATAGGTTACTGGGGTATGGAGGGTCCAAGCCCCCCAACCCGGACAAGGTACAAACCCTACCACAGTCAGGGACAAGGGCTAAGGAAAAAATGGGGTATGCAGAAATGGCCGGAAAAATTAGGATTGCGCATCGAAATTCCAAAAATTTCCGGCTTCGCCGGATGCTTTTACCAAAGTGTCTTAATTTTTTCAAAAAATCGGTTTATCTTCAGCAGAATTTCATATGTCAGAATTTCATTAGTCAGAAACTAACTTTTCAAACTTTCATTATTCAGAATTTAGGTTTTTCAAATAATATAAGTTGAACTTTCATTTGTCAGAATTTCATAAGTCAGATTTTCATTAGTCAGAATTTTGTTTGTGAGAATTTTGCAAAAAAAGCACTGTTCTTCCTGGCGCAAAGTGTAACAAGATGGCTGATCTTGATGATAATTTTATAAAATGATTTCCAGTCGATACAAATATATGTCTTGGCTCTACCAACAGCTACGAGCAAAACTATTTTTCAAAAGGGTTCCCCAACAACTGGGTTGGTTCCGCGTACACCTATGTACCTACATTTTATAGACAGGAAATGAGGATAGGCTGTATCGTTAGAATTCTAAAAGAATCAGTCGCCAAGAGTACGCAATAACTGTTGGATTATGTATTCTTGGTATGGCGCAAATCATCAATATTCTTGTGGGGAAGAGCTATGAGCTACAAAAGAGTTGATTTTAGCTCTGTTCTTCTCTACTCTCCCATACTTTATCGGGAAAGGCCCTAAGACTGTGCAGCAAAGTCCAAAAATTTGAAGAAACTAGAAAAATAAAATTCTGACTAACGAAATTCTGACTAATGAAATTCTGACTAATACGATTCTCACTGAGGAAAGTAAACGAAAAAATCGATTAAAATTGGAAATTTTTTCTAAAAATTGATAACTTTTAAAAATTCTTTAAAAATTGTGAATTTATTTGACTATTAACGTAATAATTTATGCTTATGGTACAAGCGTCCCTCGAAAATTTTAGTTGAAGGTGCAAGCCCCTCAGAATTTTCTTGGGACAAGTACAGGCCTCCTCCAGCAGGATGCGACCATATGTTATTGTATGCTTGTAAGAGCAAAACTTCGTTGCTGGATCAGTTCTATTTGATCGTGAAAGCAAAAAATTGGGCAAAGGTTATAATTTTTAGATTTTCCGTAAATGACAACTGGAATTTCAAATTTTCTGGATTTTCGAAATCTCGGTTTCTCAAAAACATACTTTATTGGGGTTTACTCCAAAGTTTTACCTCCAATAAACAATATAATTTTTGGTCGTACAATAAATGAATATTGTATACAGCACTAGTGTTTTAGAACGGCCGGGATCAACCGGCCGGCGGCCGGCCGCCGGCCGCCGAAAAAATGTCACCGGCCGGCCGCCGGCCAATGGCAATTGTATTTGAAGTATTTGAAGGCAATCGGAGCTAGAAAGTTGCAAAATATTTATATTATGCATTACAAAGGCAATGGAGTCGGTTTTTGCTTTATATATTTGGAAAAAGTTTTCATTCAGTCTTGTATTTGTCTTGTAAACATTTGCTGCTCTGCTCAAATGGCTGTGTTAACTATTAATATTTGTGTTAAGCCGGCGGCTGAACGGCCGGACGGCCAACGGCCGGCCGCCGGCAGAACGGCCTGACACTCAGCCGGGCCGGCCACCGGCTCAAAAGCCGCCGGCCGGCCGACGGCTGGCCGCCGGCTTCCCGGCCGTTCTAAAACACTATACAGCACATTTGCAACCACGATTAACATGGAGTGTTGCACACGGTTTTTTGGGCAAAATTGGGGGCATTTGCCCACTCGGCCAAAAGTTTGCCCACTCAAATTTAGATTTGCCCAGCAGTTTGCCCACTGAAAAATTGGACCACTGAGGTAAAAGAAGTGACAGGCCTCATACTCTTCCTACTTTTCCTACTTTTTTCCTACTTTTTTTTCATTCCTACTTTTTTCCTACTTTTTGCTAAAAATTCCTACTTTTTCCTACTTTTTTTACGAACAAATCAAAAAATTTTCTAAGTGTCCTTAACGTTACTTTAAATCACTGGATTTCAAAAAATTTTCGCTCCTTCGGCGCTATTATACATATATTCTAACGCCTACTTTTGTGAGGGTGGGCTAGGCAATCACATTTTAGTTTCCATGATTCCACATGTTTATGGGAACGGCCATTGCCTAAAGTATGCCCAGAGATATAGAAAGCGACATTGTTTTCTGTATATCTCACAAACGCTTCAAGATAGCTACCGTAAAACATTTTCTGAACCGAAATGATAAAATTTTTCTTTTCGGGAAAAATATTTTTTGAAATTTCCCGTGCTATTTCAAAGAGTGCCGCTTTTATATGTCCAGAAAAATGGTACATGGTACTACCACAATTTTTTCAAGAAAATTTTCTCCTTGACCGAAAGTTCTACACACCACATTTCAACTTTTGTTGAAACTTCTATTTTCTGAATCCTTTGATCCTTGCCGCTTTTTCGACATTGGCTGGTTATTATTCGCGACTTGCTCAATGGAAAAAGTTTCGATTAGATTTTCAGGACCACCTAGGCATCCGCTTTCAGCTCATTTGGAATTTCAAAATTTGATTGTTGGTTGATTTTTCGAAAAATGCCATTTTTGACTAAAAATTTCAGCAAAGCGAATCTAGCAAATGTGAGTAAAAATAACAGTCATCAAGTTCAATCTGAACTGAATCCAACGATGTAAAGTTTTCGTGGCTACGGTTTATATTCTGCCAGCAATGAATTTCAAACAATTTCCCATTGGTTTTTGCTAAGGTTAATCAAGGCGGTAACACCAAACTTTTCCTGAGAAAATAGTGGGAGTAGCATATACCAATCTTTCTGGACATATAAAAGGCACCTTTTGAAATTGCACGGGAAATTTCTAAAATTTTTTCACGATAAGAATGATCTCATCATTCCGGTTCAGGAAATGTATACTTTGCGGTAGCTATCTTGAAGCGTTTGTGAGATATAGGTAAAGAAAACAGATATCGGTCCAAAACTGACCATTTTTCGGAAAATTATCTTATTGCAAAATGTCGATAGTTTCAACTGTGCTGGTCCGTCTGCCAAGTATTGCCCACATTTGTACTCCTATGGGACATGTTATACCCAACGGAATGCGGAATTTCTACCTAAGCACAGCAACAACAATGGAAAATTTTGAAAATCGCCACCAGATTGTTTTGAACACAGATTTTGCTCAACTCATGCAAGCAGTTAGAAAACGGCTTTCACACATTTTGGGGCAATTACCTGAGAGTTTTGGGACAACTCAGCTGACAACAAGTGAAAATGGCAGAATTTAGCTCACAAAAGTGCATTCAGGCAAAATTGCTTCCTCAAGAAAAGGGGCGCACCCAAGATTTTGGAAAGGGAGGCGTCTACATAGCCTGAAAAAATTTCGCCCCCAAGCAGATGAAAGATTTTTAAAATTGTGAAAAAACCCGTAGTGGAAGTCTGTAAGCATAATGATTTGAATAAAAAGTCAAGTCTTTCGACACTATTAAAATTTAAAGAATGGAAACCTTAGAAAGATTTTTGAATAAAAAATTGAGGATTTTACTACTTGAAAACAATCCACAATAGAACATTTTTAATAAGATTTTAATTAAAGGCCGAGAAAATATATATTTTGATATTATGAATATATAATCTGTAACGGAAACCTTTAAAAGGATTTGAAATACGAACGTTTACTTTGGTACTTCATCAAAATAACCACCCCAGCCCCCCCCCCTGTAGAAGAATATTTCTCTTTGGGGGCAATGTCACGAAACCCTGGATACGACAGTGCCTCAAATTAAGATAAAACTTATTTCCATACCTTCATTCTTTTACGTATTAGAGTGCGTATATATATACGTACTTCGCAAGATTTGTCTGCAAAAATTCCTACTTTTTTCGGAAAATTCCTACTTTTATTCCTACTTTTTCCTACTTTTTTGCAAAATATTCCTACATTTTTTCCTACTTTTTTGATTTTGGGTAGTATGAGGCCTGAAGTGAACATTTCTATCACGGTTTTATTGCTAATTTAAAAAATCTTCAATTTTTTCTGGGGGCTGCCGCTGCCGCCCCCCAGACCCCCCCGTTGCGGTTCCTGTGTCACTACTAAATTGTAATTTTATTAACATTACTTCACTTTGTCTATTTCTAAGTATGTCTCCTCGAAATGTTGCAAAATTTGTATTTATAAAAAAGATATGTAGATTGTATATATTTATAGAAAAGTGCAACTGCAGAAAAATCGAAACTATGACTCAAAACATGTGCAACAATGTCAAAATTCGAAAAATTCGTTCAGCTTCTGGGGGCCGCGCCCCCCAGACCCCCTGCTGTTATTTTAATATGTATTAAACCCTGTATTGTATAAAAACTAAGATTGCTTAAGACACAACTAAAGATAACGACAGAAAATTCGATGGTATATATGGAATAAAACACGTTATTAATTAAAGCAAAGCAAAGCAAAGCAAGGTTAAAAATCGCTTAGTAAAATTTTGTAATTTTGCCCACCGATCTCTAAATTTGCCCACTCAATCCTAAATTTGCCCACTAAAATGCCCACTGGCCGTTTTGAAAAAAAACCCTGGTGTTGCAGCTGTTTGGAGCTTTGTTGACTGCCTACAAAACATGGAGTTCCTGAAGTCCTTATGCCAGTATTAAAATTTCGATGCTATAACAATTATAATGTCAAATAGTACAAGTAGGATTAAATGGGATTGCAAATAGGGAGTTTGGATAACTGGGATGGGATGGGACGGTGACATACAAAATCTAGTGGGATGGGATCAGAGAATTCGTCCCATTTGCCAACTCTGTGACCAGCGTCACACTCTTTGTTATTACGCGCTGGTAACATGATCTGCTCGACGAACTGGTGACCCCCCTCCCTCCCGGGTCAAATTGGACCCCAGTAATTCCCCCACAATTGAGTACCCTGTACACATTTGTGCACGCTCACTAGCTTGTATGTTTATGTGTTGAACCCTAAACCAGCAGCTGGCCACTTTGGAGCTTCAACATATATAAACCTACAAGTGAGTGAGCGTACACGTGTGTCTATTGGGTAATCATTTGTGGTGGGGTCACTTGGTCCAATTTTGGGGGGGGGCCGTAATCGGGCAGATCATGTCACCAACGTAGGAACTAAGAGTATGACGCTTGTCACACTCTTGGTTATTATGCCCTCTTGCTATCATGTAGTTTGACTTGTTGTGTTTCATTTCTAGTTGATTCTTGAAGTTCTTGTCCTTGTTAATCTTTGTGCCTTCTCTTATATTATGTAGATCAATAATCCATTTCGTCCTCCTTTCAGCTTTTTTCAAAATCGAATTTCATCAGATTTTCGTCATTTTTATTTGTCGAACATCGAAAATGAAAGTTCTCCAGAAATTCGCTTTTGTTTTGATATTTGATAAATTTTGGTTGAATTTTTATCTTGGTGGCATATTGTATTATTGTATAATGTTTCACATTATCCGCGCACCACACGAATATCATATTTTCCGATTTCAAGCATAGGGTGATGAATTACTTTGATACTATTGGGGAATGTGGGGGCATCCCCCCGAAGCTAAAGAAGCTGTGTTTTTCAATAAATTTGTTCTTCAAATCTTCAGTTCTTATATACATGTGCTGTTGAAAAGGTGCAAAATACGCGCCAACGGTCAACGTTTGGTTTTTCCATCTTTACTAATTTTCTTCTATCTTCTCCTTCCTGCCTTCGTATTGCGACGAAGGTTGCACCCCCTTAGATCCAGCCCTGTTTTATTATAGCATTTAGACAACAAACATTGCCTAAACATAATCAAACTCAATGTCCATGTAGCTTTCGTTCCAGTCTAGCTGAGAACATCCAGAGAAAGATATTCTTCTTCATTGAGGACAATTTGGAATAAAATGAGACGAAAACTTGCATTATATAAACTAAATGTATATAAACTGTGAATCCCAAAGCTGAGAAATTTTTGAAAAATCACTGTTGAAACATTGTGAAAACTTCGCTTTCTAAATGCATTACGAAAATTACGGCTCTTTGCATTACGTAACGGTACTCAATACGCGAATGTTTCCCTGTTTGCCAAGAATAGGTATATAAGTGCGATTATGCACCTTGATGACAGTTAAGTTGGAACGATTGTACTAGGATTTGTCTAAATTTCGCATTCAGGATTTCCGATCTTTAGATCGTGCAATGTTTTTGCTTTTCTTACGTCGTTCATGTTTTATTAGTTACAATAAAATAGCTCTGTAAAATAGTTGCTGCTAGGCATTAGAAATGAGATTTGGTGGTGTCGCGAGCTTGGTGGGATGTGGTGAGTAATTTGGTTCTAAGTAACTAAGTTTTCGTACAAGCAACCGGTCGTGTTACTTTTGACTTGCACTGTCACGAATCTGGGGTTTTTACTGGTGGTTCTACATATGTTGTGTACATTTTCGGAGATTTTACGGTCACAGGTGGGCAATTGGGTAAATTTCTTTCCTCGACCAAAATTGCTTTCACAAGCGGTAAAAATTTCCCTATACACGGGGAAAATTGCCTAAAAAAGTTTGCAGACTCAAATTTCCGTAAATGTTCCTGCTCCGCCGGATTTTTAGTAATGGATGACTATTTTTGCTAAAATAGGCCAAAAATGTTCTTATTTAAAATTGCTGCTTTTAGTTAAAATTTGCAAAAATGGTGAAAATAGGATAAATTTAGCTTACAAAACTGCGTTTAGGCAAAATTCCACGAGGGGTACACAAATTATCTACCACACGGGTCAGTATTTGACATACCGTTCAGGTATGTTCAGGTTATAATTAGTCTTACCGCCGCGTCCGGTAACCGTATATATGTATTTGAGTTTTCTTGTGACTGTCTGCAGCTCGAGTTGATTTGAATGTGTCACATTAAACCTCTTACGATTACTCTTACGACAAGCGGCTACATCGTGACAGGATTTGTAGAAAATTATATATAATTATATATATATATATATATATATATATATATGTTTCGGAAGAATTCAAAATTTCGTAATTTTCAAGCACGGTGTAAAAAATCGTGAAAATTAAAGTTGTTCGAAACGGTACAAATTTTAGCTCACTCGAAAGCTTTTGACAAGCTGAACAACTTTTCTAATAGACACAAGTCCCAAAAATGCATGCTTTTCTCGCTAGCGTTCGCTAAATGACAAGCTATGCCAACCTGGTTTCGACGTTTAATTCAAACACAAAACGTTGACTACTACTAGTAACTTAACCGAATAAAGTATATAGTTTCTGGTTAAGGTTGCTTCCTTTGCTTATAGAGTAATAATCTGATGTAAGGACATACGGTTAATCTGTTCCTATCAAGCTGTGGAAGTAAAACATTGCAAAATTTGGCATTTCCCAATAAGCGGCCGATACCAATTTGCCTTCCAAAGCCCAAACCAATTTGGCTAATTTTTTCAGCAAATTTTAGTCCCACAGGGAGGATTAAAATGGTAGAAACATTAGCCGTTTCCCTAACTCGGGTTGAGAGTAATATGCGAAAATGTGTGTTACCGACCTACACTGAACACCCCGTATCTAAGTATTTACCCAAACCGGATGTCTCGCTGCTCGATTTGGGCTATAATTGTTAGCAATTACTTTCCCAATACCTTCTGTTGTTGCCTGGTCGTTTGAGGCCAAACCGTTGTTCCAAGCTCTAGTTTTGCGGCATTGAAGACGAGCCATGCCGACTGTCAAAAAATCACGAAAATGCGAAACTTTGAACTTGGATTTCTCGCTCTAGAGATGGAATTTGGAAAAACGGCTTGCGCCACGATGATCGACTCTAATGGGGGTACCATATATGTGAAAATGAAGGAAATCGAAGAGGGTCCATTTTTAAAACCAATCGCTCCTCATGCTACCAAGAGTACATAATAACTAAGAGTGTGACAAGCGTCCCACTCTTAGTTATTAGGCTGCAGACATCATCTGCACAATAACGGCCTACCCCCCCCACAACTGAGTACCTGGTGACCCCCCACAATTGTGTACCAGCACTCGCTTGTATGTTTACATGTTGAAGCCAAAAACATTCTATCAGCAGCTGGCCACTTTTGACCTTCAACATGTAAACATACAAGCGAGTGCTGGTACATAATTGTGTATGTGTACCTGGTACTCAGTTGTGGGAGGGGTCACCAGGTACTCAGTTGTGGAGGGGGTAGGCAGTTATTGTGCAGATCAGTGTTGGCATCTGGGATGGGATCCCATGGGATGGGATGGGATGGGATTGAAAACTCATCCCATGTGGGATCAGTGGGATTTTGTGGGATCATTTTGCCTTACAAAGCCTTCAAACACCGCTTCCGAATTTTGAAAAAGTGCAATATTTTGGTAAATTTGGCATAAAAATGTCTGTTCAATTTCATAATTGGCGTTTTGATGACTACCATCAAAGCAAAGCATGGAACTCTTTAAGGCGCTGGTGTCGCGTTGATGTTGAAATGTAAAAATATGAAATTTTGCAATATATATAGCCTGATCGTATAATGCCTCTCTGTAAAAATCAGCAATTTTCGCAATTTTACAAAAAAATTTAATTTCTGCGCCAAAAAATCTCTACACTGGCAAAGGATTCCAAGCAACAGTTGGTGTCGTTTGAAACCTTTATACATATACTGTGCCACTGTGGAATTAGAATTTTTAGTTAGGACCTCTAGTTTTTTATAATCTGCAGCTAAACAAAACTTTAATGACCCTCATTTTTGGTCACCAAAAGCGACCAAATTTAGCGACTTTCGGCAGTTCGCTAACTTCACAAATTACTTAAAACATTTTGAAGACCTAATTAAAATTTCAAAATCCTAATTCCACAGTGACACAGTATCTGTTTATTGTTGTTTTAAAACTATGCAAATGTTACCCGGTATCTACACCAATTTCGAGCTTTTGGCGCTGAATTATAATCGACACTTTTTCGATTTCCTATTTCGACATAGCAGACCAGATCAAATCAGTATAAGCCAAAAACGATTTTAGGAGTCAACAAGTTGGCCCCAAAGGGGCAATATTCCTTTGTAGACCTGTTATTATTCTAATGTGAGAATCATCTTTGATCTTGGCTTCGTTAAACGCTAGAACTTGCAGAGGTTGCAGCTTCTGCATGACATTCTACAGTTTCCCTTCACATTCCTTCGATTATTTGTTTTGATAACAAATTACTGGTATCCTCTGAAATGTCTTATATACTTTTTTGTGATCACTTAGCAGTCAGACTTTCTTTCCGTCAGCATATATACCTAAGCACAATTCTATAGGTATGTAGATATAGATCACTTTTCATTCCCAATAGATAAATAGGTAAACAGAACATTTCATAGGAAAATTTCATCACTGTGATTCTTCTGCGAATTTGTTTCTCGCAGATCTACAGTAACATCAGTGAGAACTGCTTGCCACGACATGTTTGGGCTGAACGTATGAAGTCCAGTGCAAGCAATTGTCTTCTTACCTAATGCACCCATGTGCAGCTCCCAAGCTGCACTGGTGCTCAGAAAACTGCAACCGTTTAGATTGCTGACAGCTGAAGACTGCGTGAAGGCTGTGAATTCAGCTGCTTAAATAGTTTCTAAACCTAATTTGCATAATCGGCATACAAAAAATCCACCTAAGCTAGCCCCGTGTTGAAGATAGGGCTTCTGAATAGAGAAATGACTCACAATGCACTGAACATAGTAGATTCCTTTTTATACATTCCTGCTCCAGCAGGAATAAAAAACGGCCATTTTCGAGGAAATCAGTTGTGTCAAAATTACTGCCAAATTTTACGGAGACTTTTGAATTTTTTATACGATCGGTTTAGTCCAATCGATTTACTTTCTGCTCAATTTATACAATCTAATTAAACTTAATGCCTGTTAGTGGGAGTTCATTGCTTTAAGCTAGAGATTTGATCGACAAACGTTTGGCAAAACTGCAGTTATTTTATTTTAAACATTAATTTCTCAAAAACTACCCCATGGATTCGCGTAAGCTTTGGTAGGATGAAAATTCGCAGTATTGCGGAGGGACTATTTGAACCTCGCCAGCTCAATACTCAAGAATACTCAATGCGAAGTTGCAAAATTTTGTGTCATCGCTCATTTGGCGGATTTTCTAGAGTATTAGGACCTGTTGAGCCAAATCCATAAAATTTCCCTCGACCCACATGTCCTTCATATCATGGCACAAAATGAAATTTTGCCCGATTCCATACTTTTGAGAAATCGGTACTCAAAGTTTTATGGTCTGCATTTAGTATGTCAAAAAATTTTGCTGGTTTTATGCAAATTTTACTTTTTTCGTATTTACTGATTATAAGCTTTAAAACGGTGTCAAATTCTTCCAACTCGCAAAATTGCGAAAATTTATTGCGTTTCAAAATTCCCCTCACAAAAGGATACCACCACCTTATGCCAATATTAAAATTTCAATGCTACAGCGATTGTAAGGTCAAATACTGCAAGTGGGATTATATGGGATTGGAAAAAGCAAGTTCGGACAAATGGGATGGGATGGGACGGTGAATTTGAAAATCTGGTGGGATGGGATGGGATGGGATCAGAGAATTCGTCCCATTTGCCAAGTCTGGTGCTGATGATGTCTGCAGCCTAATAACTAAGAGTGGGACGCTTGTCACACTCTTAGTTATTATGTACTCTTGATGCTACTAACTTCGACCCTTACGAAAAGCCAGTCATATATACACACAGGTAACGCAAGGTTGGCAGCCCGGGTTTGTACGCTATTAGATATTTAAATAAAATGGGATAGAAAAACAAAATATTAGGTTATTGAAATATCGATACTTCGGCACCACATTTTCATACATCATTAGGTAAAGTAGGTAAGAAGCTTTAAATATAATTTTTAACAAATTTCACAGCATAGAAATAGTATAGCACTCCAAAAATTTTGCGGGTATCAGTTGACTGCGAGGCGGGGCGAGTAGCAGAGCGGGGCGGGGCGGGTCGTCAAAATGGTACCCGCTTCCAACTCTTGTGTACACACATATTGTATTCTTTGTGGTTCATTCTAATTTTAATGCAGAAGCCAGCAAATGTTCAAAAATTCGCCAGAATATTAAATACTTCCTCAGAAATTAACTAATTCGAATATTCGAATTCGAATTATTCTATGTTCGTGCCCATGCTTACCTGTTACTCTTGCGATGAGGCTAAGTCTGATTTAACTCGTAAATTTAACAGTCTGATCAGAGTTGGACATGGACACATTTTTTGCGACCGCAGTCGTCGTGACCGCGACCGCCCGCGTCCGCGACCGCAGCCCTCAGACTAATTGTGTGACCGCAAAAGTTTCAGTTAGTTACCTTCAATTCTATGCAAATATCCACTTTTCTAATATTTTTAAGGTACAGGTTTGTACAGCCACAGCGCCGCAGTCGGTATTCCGTTTAGGGCTGGTGCAGCGTAGATATATATATATATATATATATATAGGCTTATATATATATATATATATATATATATATATATATATATATATATATATATATATACATATATATATATATATATATATATATATATATGGTTTGGGCTTTGGAAGGCAAATTGGTATCGGCCGCTTATTGGGAAATGCCAAATTTTGCAATATTTTACTTCCACAGCTTGATAGGAACAGATTAACCGTATGCCCTTACATCAGATTATTACTCTATAAGCAAAGGAAGCAACCTTAACCAGAAACTATATACTTTATTCGGTTAAGTTACTAGTAGTAGTCAACGTTTTGTGTTTGAAGTAAACGTCGAAACCAGGTTGGCATAGCTTGTCATTTAGCGAACGCTAGCGAGAAAAGCATGCATTTTTGGGACTTGTGTCTATTAGAAAAGTTGTTCAGCTTGTCAAAAGCTTTCGAATGAGCTAAAATTTGTACTGTTTCGAACAACTTTAATTTTCACGATTTTTTACACCGTGCTTGAAAATTACGAAATTTTGAATTCTTCCGAAACATATATATATAATTATATATAATTTTCTACAAATCCTGTCACGATGTAGCCGCTTGCATGCATCAGCATCGCTGTGGCAGATGTAATACCTGTTGTATGTGGACGCGGCATTGGGGTTGGACGGCCACGGGGAAAATCACCAGCGCAAGGCAATCGTAAGAGGTTTAATGTGACACATTCAATTCAACTCGAGCTGCAGACAGTCACAAGAAAACTCAAATACATATATACGGTTACCGGACGCGGCGGTAAGACTAATTATAACCTGAACATACCTGAACGGGATGTCAAATACCACTGACCCGTGTGGTAGATAATTTGTGTACCCCTCGTGGAATTTTGCCTAAACGCAGTTTTGTAAGCTAAATTTATCCTATTTTCATCCATTTTTGCAAATTTTAACTAAAAGCAGCAATTTTAAATAAGAACATTTTTGGCCTATTTTAGCAAAAATAGTCATCCATTACTAAAAATCCGGCGGAGCAGGAACATTTACGGAATTTTGAGTCTGCAAACTTTTTTAGGCAATTTTCCCCGTGTATAGGGAAATTTTTACCGCTTGTGAAAGCAATTTTGGTCGAGGAAAGAAATTTACGGCGGCGTGCCCTACGGCGTGCCCTACAAATTTTCAAAGATTTCCCTTAATTTCAACAGGATGTCGAGGAATAGTGCCTTTACGTATCAAATAACAAGGCTACCCAAAATCCTATTGAAATTAAGGGAAATATTTGAAAATTTATAGCGCACGCAATATGCGTCATAGCGATAACATTTTGATCTCTTTGGATTCAGCAAAGATGCCATATTTAGCATGACCAAGAGTTTATAATACCAAGAGTGGGAAGCTTGGCCCTTCTTAATGGAAATGGCCTGCGAGATGCTCGGCACATTAAGGCCGAAATCTCGGGGGGGTACCACTTACCATTGTTCAGCATGTGTTTATATGCGTTTGAACTAAAACGCATCTGATTGGCTAATTCCCTACCTTATGTCAAATTTATGTGTATAAGCGGACCGCCCCCCCCCCCGAGATCTCCGGGGGGGGGGGGGGTCCCGCTTAGCGTTGTTAACACGTTCAGCACTACTGATCCACCGGTGGGTCAGCCCGATTCCTACTGACAGACTGCTGACCCGCCGGTGGGTCAGGTTAACATGTAGTTTACAGAGAAGAAAAATTTTTTAGTCTGCGAAGCAAAACATTCATGCGACTTTTAGTGCACGGGAAATGCAAAATTTCGCATAATTGCACCAAAGTAAGGAATCATGCCTGCATTGTTTGTATTTTTGTTTGTGAATGTGGATATACTAAAATAGTATTAGTCTATGAAGTAATTGGTATTAGTAGTGAACGTGTTACGCGTGGGTTTATATGCGATTGAACTGAAATGTATTTGATTGGCTACTTACCTAGGAACGTCGTCCAAATATAAAACGGGAAAATGGCAAAATCCCGTTGCATTTTTCCCGTCTAGAACGGGTTTCTTAGCAGGACTTATTTTCGCTTTTTGTCAGCCTGCTTTCGTTACAAGTTCTGCTATTATTGCTGTTTCTTAAACCACATATACATTCAAGGGCTGCTGCAAACATATATGATTTGAGTATGAGCTTATATATTCTGTACTGAAGTTACTGTATAACTGTTGTGGTCTGCTACAGAACAGTGACGTTAGCAGAGAAAATACTAAACGGGAAAACCTTACAGGTGGACGGGATTTTTGAGAAAATTTTCCCGAGGGTTTTCAAACGGGAACCCGTCTGCAATTTGGACGACGTTCCCTACTGTAATCCTCATCAGCGCATTTCAGTTCGACTGCATATAAACACACGCTTAACAACGCTAAGCCGGACCCCCCCTGAGATCTCGGGGGGGTCCGTTTATACATATAAATGTGACATAATTTAGGGAATTAGCCAATCAGATGCGTTTTAGTTCAAACGCATATAAACACATGATGAACAATGGTACGCGGTACCCCCCCCCGACATTTCGGCCTTAATGTGCCGAGCATCTCGCAGGCCATTTCTGCTAGGAAGGACCAAGCTTCCCGCTCTTGGTATTATCAAGAGTACATACAGAGTTGGACATGGACACATTTTTTGCGACCGCGACCGCCCCGCGACCGCAGACGTCGTGACCGCGACCGCAGCCCGCAAACTAATTTTCTGACCGCAAAAGTTTGAGCTATTAACCTTCAATTCTATGCAAAAATCTTCTTTTCAATTATTTTTAAGGTTCACTGTATTTTACAGCTATAGATCACCGCAGTCGGTATAAAGATAGACCGTTGATGGCTGGTGCAGCTTGGATATAGATTTTCCGACAGCGCAATTGCAAATTACACAATTTGGTTTCGTTACTGCATTCTGGAGTGTTCTTTAGTGAAATTCTGTGTGCTTTTCTTCCACTTTAGGGTTGAGGTTACCAACCGAACGGCAGCTGCAGTAGCTATTCTAAATTAAACACTGCTTAAACTGCGCAATTTATAATTACACAAATTAGTTTTGTTGCTGCATTTGGAGTGTTCGAAACTCGATAATGGAATTCTGTGTGCAGGGTGTCTGTTCTTTCACTTCAGGGTCGAGGTTGCCAACCGAACGACAGCGGCAGCATACTATTAACACTGCTTGAAGCGTTGGTTTCCCTCCCTTCGAGTATTTTTAACCTTTCATACTCATCTAATCTTATAGCATTGATTGAAACTTTCAGAACTTGTTGATTTAGTTGAATTGAACTGAATCCATTGAAAGTTAGTTAGCCAGCGCAAAAACCTTCCATGTGGCATCTAATGTAGAGCTGGGGCCGGTTCCACTGGAACCGGTTGGAACCGGAACCGAACCGGAAGGATTTTTAGAACCGGAACCGGAACCAGTAAAATTTAGAACCGGCCGGTTCCACGCTCAAAAAGTGAGCTTGAACTGAAACTTTTGCCAAATGTAAAATTTGTAAAAGTTGGATTTTGGGCCTGGATCTCATAAGTTAGCATCATTTGATTTTGATGCATGATTCTCTTGTCTCCGCAGCTGAAACTGGAACTGCATTGTCACCAAGAATCATTAGCGAATGATTCGAAATCGGCGATTACATCATACGAATATTCGAATAGTTGTTTACATTTCAAGATGTAGTCAACGAATAACTCGATGAACGAATATTCTAAACATTTGTTTATTTCCATTTCCCACTTAGTTAATTGCTTTAATATTACAGAAGATCTCTGTATTTTTTGCAGGGTTTCGACTCAAGCTAAACTGATTCTGTAATGACCAGAATATGTTGATGGTAGTACGTGCAGCAAACTTTGAAAGACAGTAAATTTATCCAATTTTTGGAGTTCCACGATAATTTTTTAATTATTTTAAAGCTTACTTTAATTTAATAGTTTTAAAGCTGCTACAAGTAGCAGAGTACGGCCGTCTCAATTCAAATCTTCGACTTGGACATGCGATAACACGAAAACAAGTTTGAACATGGATTGATTTCTCGACGTTTGGGAAGCTAAAGAAAAGCTATCGCAGTTCAAGCTACAAAAAGGGCTTCCCGAGGTCTATTTGTTTTGAAATTGTTTAATGAACAAATTATCTCAATATTTTGAGAAAATGAAAACTTTGTCAACCAAAAGCTTCAAGTTTGGAGGCTTATATTTCTCCCTAGCAAAATGACTAAATACAAAACTTAGTACAAAAATACAAGACTGCTTCCCTCAGCAAGCAGTTTTCCCAAAAATGTGTGCGTAAAGCTGCGTAGGTTTCAATGTTGAGTATGGCAGTTTACAAGATGTCCAGAAAATGTTCTACAGTAACAAATCAAAAATTAATTTTTAAAAATTGCGAAAACCGTTGTCGTCTAGTTGTTTAATATGTTTAATCCATTTGATTTATGCCATTGCTTCTTCATTTTGATTGTATCAGCCCTATAGGAGGCCTACAACAAATGTTACATAACAGAAAATTATTATCCGATCAACAACTGGCGAAGTCGGCTGCTCAACCACAGCTAAGTTTTCGAATAAATGTTAAATTTTCTCTAAATCTTTCTTATTAACTCAACATTTTCTCCCAATCCGTGTTTTCAGGACGGTTTTAAGCTTGGTTTTACTCCTGCACAAGCTGAATGTTGCCAGCTATGTCGATAGTGAGCTCTTTAGGTACACTTCACCTCACCGCGTGTGGGAAGACTACTAACAGTAAAGTATGAAAGTATGAAACCCACAGTAATTGTGGGTCAGGTTTTCAGCTCGTATTGGTCGATACGTTTTGTTTTGTCACCTGTTTAAAAGATCGCAACATTAGTAAATAGCAATAGTCACTTTTTGTATTTCTGGAATTTAGTCTTTTGGAAGCGTATCTACTTACGAGAATATTTATTGAAAATGATTCACATTTAGTACAAGAGTCTGACTATTCTTTTGACTTATAGCGAATTCTTGAGTTTGTCAGCTAAGAGAGGAGAATAAATCCCGGAAATTTACACATGGATGTGCATAGGAATTTACAATGCGCGGCAGACTTGGATGGTTTCTTTTACTGTGCTAGTTGAGGCCACAAAAGCGTAAGGAACAACACCCCTACTGTGCCAGGGGCTACCAAGGCACTGGCTGAGACCCTGGACAAACTCCAAAAGATAAGTTACTGATATTTTTGCTACTTTGTTTCATCTGTTAAAATCAAGAGTACATAATAGATGGGAGTATGACGGCTGGCAGCTTCTCTGTTATCGGCTGCGGGTACATGCTCTGCACGCTAACGGCTGACCCCCCCCACAAACGTGTACCTAGTGACCCCCCCCCACAAATCAGTACCCAGTACACGTTTCTGTACGTTCACTCGCCGTATCTTTGCGTGTTAAAGCTCGAAAACACAACGCCTGCGAGCGTCCAATTTGTGTCTGCTTCGAGCTTTAGAACGCTAAGATAGCGGATAAATTCGTTTGAAGAGAGCATACACGTTTGTGGGGGGGTCAGCCGTTGGCGTGCAGAGCGCGTACCTGCGGCTGGTAGCGGGGGGGCTGCCGGCTGTCATACTCTTATCTATTATGTACTCTTGTTAAAATTAACTATTGAGCGCATAATCCCAAGCTTCCGTAAATTAATTGAAAGTCGAAAAGGAGATCTAAAGTCAGAAATAAGATTGTGAGTTAAATAAATTTGGCATCTACTGTTGAGGGTTAATTTAATAATATAAACTTTACAACTGATCTTTTCATCGCTTCCGCACAGGCCAAACATAGGTGAGAATGTAACCTATGCATCAGTTGGCCACAAGCACGTAATTTTGGATCCTTAGGATCCGCAAACTGAACAAATGATCTACTCTGATCTTTGTTCATTTCGGCTCCTACTGTTCAAGTTTAGAGTTCTCAGGATGTGATGGGCATGGGGGGTGAAAAAGGTCCCCCTGTGTCTCTATTGCATCCTGAAGAAAATCATTATTTTTCATTGATTAGGAGCTGCTGTAGATTGAAATTTTTAAATGAAAACCTAAAACTTACAAATAATAAACAAATTCTACATTTTTCAAAATTTTAAAACTCTCCAATCATAAGTACTAAACATTGCTAATTAACCAAAACATTTACTTGCATTGTTGAGCTTCTCAGACCGCTTTTTCAATCTGTCCTATCTGAGTGCTCGGCCTTCCTTTACGATTCCTCTTCTGCAGCCTATTTTTACCCCTTTTGCCTTCCGAGCAGGCTATTATCTTTCCGCCATCATAGTTGCTATTACCAAGCGGGGGGCAACAGCAGTCGGATAAACGACTGCTGTTGCCTTGGGCGTGACTGAAATAACCGTATGGTAGTTCTGCTTGGGGATCATGTTTCTGTCCATGATCTTCGTCTCTCCGCCTCTTGACTGCGGTCTGCGGAGAGCACCACTGACGGGCCACGACGTGTGCCTACAAGTGGGTGAGCCCAAACCAAAAAAAAACCATAACAGAAAATTATCACTGCAAATTTTGTACTTGGAACCGGGAACCGGAAGCTAGAACCGGAACCGGAACCCTAGAACTGGAACCGGAACCGGTTTCGAAAATTGGAACCGGCCCCAGCTCTAATCTAATGTACGAATATTGAAATTCCTGCTTTTTGATTATCACGAAGAGGTACTAATTCTCGTTCCTGTCAACTGTTACTTGAAGAAAAAGGTGCAAATTTCTAAAAACATTCGATAGTGGTCGCAGATGGCACAAACTTGAAAATTTAAATTCTTTCGTATTTTGCTGGTAGCTCATGAAAACAAATAGAAACCGGCATAAAATTTATAAATTTACAAAATTAATAACAAAATAGGAAACAGCAAATATGAAGCTGATAATTCGTCCAACGAGGGGACTACATATAAAATAAATGAAAAATTTGAAAAAATTGGAGGTGTTTACTACATACAAATTGGCCTAAATAACTACGATTTGATAGAAATTTGCGGTCATCGCGGCCATGAAAATTTGACCATGACCGCGAACGCGTCCAACTCTGAGTACATAATATATAAGAGTGTGACAGCAGGCAAGCTCTCTGTTATCAGCTGTAGGTACATGCTATGTTCGCTAACGGCTGACCCCCCCCACAAATGTGGATGTGCTCTTCAAAGAAATTCGCACGCTATCTTTATGTGTTAAAGCTCGAAAACACAACTACTCAGTTGGTTCAATGTGCGTCTACTTCGAGCTTTAACACATAAAGATAGCGTGCGAATTTCTTTGAAGAGCACATACACATTTGTGGGGGGGGGGGCAGAGTTGGAAGTGGGTAGCGGGTACCCGCGGGTAATAGACATTTTGCTACTCGCGCGGGTAGTTGCGGTATCTCTTGTTGATGTAGTCACTAAAATTCAAGGAATTTTATTGAAAAGTGTTCGAAAAAATAGGTTTCGTGTTGATGACCTAAAATAATCGCTGATTTTCGCTGAGTGCCCTTCTCCACGATTACTAATCTCAGTTAAAATGGGCGTTTGACTAAACTTGTTCTATTAGGTTATATCCAGAAAAGTAATCCTAAGTCTTTTTCTTTTTCTGTAGAGATTTCTACTTGTATTTCACGCTTTCAGTAAGCAGACGTACTAAATAGCTCAGCATACAGACTGCTGTTAGTGCCGTTTTTGCAAAGCTTAAATGCCTTGATTGTATGTGTTCCATTAGTGAATGGTACATAAGGTCAACCTTTTCAATACAATTGTTCGAAACTGGAAATGTTTGCTCAAGAAATTCTTCAATTCGAAACTGGGAATGTTTGCTCAAAAAATTTGACAAACTAATATAGAAAAATCCTGATGACTAAACTATTATCATAATCCGTTAGGTAGTAACAAACAGTATTTTAGTTGGGGAAACTTATATATAATTTCGCTTTGTTTTTGTTATTCAGAACGTAATAGCTCGTGGTCAGTTTTTGGAATCAATCCGAAATCCGCAAACATCCGCAAAGCTCAACCGTTAAAATCCTCTTCTAATCCAATCTTGGAGATTTTAATGTATACGTTCACAGGTGGACAAGGAAGAATTACCCATCCTCTCTGCAAATTCCCTCAGAAGTGTTATCAAAATTGCTTTCACAGGCGGAAAAAAATTCGGCTACAAGGGGCATGAAAATTGCTTAAAGAAAGTTTCCAGACTCACATTTCTGACGATTATCCGGCTTCACCTGATTTTTTTACTAAAAATCGTCTTAGTAATGGTATTTTTATTAAAAATCGCTATTTGTAGTTAAAATTTAGAAAAATTGGTGAAAATAGTGGAATTTTAACCTAGCTAAATGTATCCAAGGTCCTCTGTCCTCTACCCGGTCAAATGCACTTTCGATAGCCGAACAATAACATAATTTTCAGGAAATTCAAAACCTTGAGTATTTTTTAATTTCTGGAAGATGCGTTTGATTCAATAAAATAGTCCTTAACTTAGTAATATGGGCCTTCTTTCGAAGCTACATGAGTCCAACATTAATTTTTCGTCGAGATGCACCGAGGCCGAAGCATGAAAATTGGAAGTCTAAATAGGAGAATTTTCTTAAAAATTCCTATTTTGGTATTATTTCAAGTAGGCAAAATTAATATTGTTTCCATTCAAACTGATGAGAATTATAATGAACGATCAGTACCAGTCCTAATTTAATTTTGACTTTAAAAATTCCAAAATTTTGGCTAAAAATTGTCAAAAAATTAGGAAGTTTTGGTCCTGGCAGGAACGGTGCTTAACCACCCGAGGTTGGCATCGGTCCCCAAGCCCTGGTGCATCCCTAATTAAATGTATAGTAATTTCAAACTTTTTGAAAAAGTTTTGGTACTTTTTTGACAACTTCAGCAATTTGGGTGGGTGAATTTCCATATTTCGGGAATATAACTCAACACTGTTAGGTAAAGTATGTGGGTTAGAAGGTTTAATTAAATAAAAGTTAATTTTACACTATTGGCATTTTTTAACAAATTTAATGGCATAGTTATCATATAGCATTCGAAAAATTTTGCGGGTATCAGTTGGCTGCGGGCCGCGGGCCGCGGTGCGGGCGGGGCGGCGCGGGTACCCGCTTGCGGGTAGCGGGGCGGGGTGGGTCGCCAAAATGGTACCCGCTTCCAACTCTGTGGGGGGGTCAGCCGTTAGCGAACATAACATGTACCTACAGCTGATAACAGAGAGCTTGCCTGCTGTCACACTCTTATGTACGCGAAACGCAAGCCTTTATCCGTCTTTCATGAATTGATGCTTTGGTGCTCATGTGATTAATTGGTAATTGAACTGCTGAAGTAATGACAGTACTCTGATACAAGTTACGGTTTTGGGAATTTCTCGACGTTTTGGATTCTTCCCCCTAGTCAAAAACCTAGCCCTTTTACTTGTGTAGGTTGTAATGGAAAAGGCTAAATAAAACTCGAAAATGAGAGAGAAAAGCTCAGATTGTCGTAGATTGTGATTCTTGATTTAATTGATTTAATTGTCCAATGCACTGGTTATGAGCGGCGTGCCTGTGAAATCTTAATGTGAACTTTGAAACGTCCAAGTACTGTATGAAAAATGATTGTCATGTAATTACCAGAGTTGCCAGTCAGTGTAAAACCCCCCAGAAATTCATCATTAGGGGCATAGGTTCTAGTGTAGATAGGAAGAACAAGGTTAGAAGTAGCATTACTATCACGCAAATGACGCAAAATGGAATAGAACTTCAGTGGAATGTAGCTTAATGAGGTTTAGGTAGGTCACCAATTAATAATGGAGGGGTCGTTACCCCTCCCGGGTCAGTAATAGGCCCTAACATTGCTTTTGTTGTATAATGGAGGAGTCGTTACTCTTCCCAGGCCACGAATAAAGGCCTCTCATTGTCAAGAAGTTAGTTAAAATCTGATTAAAACAGCTAAAAATTATCAATGAAAACTAATAGAAGGAAAGAGACTGTCAAATAACCAGCAATTTAACCAGAGATTTCGAGTTTAAAACGTTTTACACAGGTAATAAGTGCAAATATTGGAAGATGGGCCAAAATAAGGTAATAATTCATCCATTAGTAGCATAAGGTAATGTTATTTAGTGTTCCCAAGTGTTAGTTAGGCATAATTTACATCAGCTAAGTGATAATTAGTCGATTTGTGCAATTTTTGGCTAAAATACAAGTTGGGCTCATCTGAAAGGCAATTCTTTTCTGACTCCAAAACTCCAAACCCGGTCTCTTAACTCCCAATAGCGCGAAAGATATAGGCCAAAGAAGTTTTGAAGGATTACATTTTTATTATTTAACATTGGCCTTACGTGAACTTTGTAACAAGGCGTAACAACCACGTGTTGTTACGTTCATTCATTTTCCCCTTCATTCTTGGGCTTCTGTTGGCCCTCACCCAGCAAAGATTTGCCTCGCAGAGAAGGACTTAACACATACCTTTTAGTATAGAAATAGGTTCGGAGGGGGCTTAACTCCCTCCCAAATAATTAAAACGAAACAAAAATTAGTGGTCTTAGGTAGTTAAGTACGTAGAACAATAATATTTGGTTTATATTTCTTGTAAAAATAGGTAGTTCTTTGTATGCACATTTTTACGTAACAATTGCCCTCCCAACTAGTCTGCAAGGAACACTGGAGTTCCAGTGAGGGAGAGCACATGTCACTAGGATTAACGGGCGGCTTCCCTTGTCTACGGCCGAAAGGTCACGCCCAACAGGAAAGAAAGGGGCTTGGAGACAAGGAAGCGCCTGAAAAATAATAAACATAAAAATTACTAAATGATATGGCCAAATTGGCACTTAATACTTATTTTTTCATAATCGGCCCCGAGAGGCCTTTATTTTGTGCAATTTCGTTTTTTAATTCTCATAATTTATTTTCTAAAACCGGAAATTTCCCCTTTGGTTACCTTTACGTGGTAACCAAAAAGTCTGCAAAGTTTCCCAAAATTCAGCTTGGGAAATCCATCAAAAAGGGGTCAGTTGGAGGGTCATAATTTCTTTCCCTCGTTAATCTCCCCTCCAACGGACCAGCCGCCTCGCCAGCCCATGTCTGGCACACGTTGTAAGATAGGGAGCTTCCAGAAATTTCTGGAAGCTCCAGCAAAATCAAAGGAAAAGCGACAGAAAAGCAAACACCAGTGAGCTGTCAGACTCCTGTCAGCTCACTGGAAAATTTCAAATTTTCATCAGTGTTCGTCTGAGTCTCGGCCGAGAGCGGTCGGGTCCCCCCCCCCCCTTTATTGGCACGTCTTCCCGTTGTGCCAGCGTTTTGGCCGGGAATGAAAGACGTGCTCACCCCGGTTAGGACTCGAGTTAAGGCCCTCCTCTGACCCGCACTGGTCAGAGGAGAAGATCTGAGCACACACGACGAACACCACACAATGAGGGCCACATGAGCGTGCTATGCTCGGCCAGAACCTGCACTCTAGGAACGCATTTTTTAGGAATTTACAGGAGGCCTTTGGCCTAATTTTTCATTCTTTTGTTCGGCCCTCGGGCCTTTAATTTTGTCGGCAAAATGCCACAAGCCACGGCCTAATTGGCCTTTAATTGTTACAGGGGCTTTATGCCCCAAATTTTCCTTTTCTATTCTTCGGGGTTTTGTAGAAGAACTGGGATTTTAAGTGGGGACCCACCCTGAGTTGAGATAGGAGGTCCCTTGGTTACGACCTCAAATCAGAACTGAGTTAAGTTTAGGGAACAATTCTCCCCGCAGCCGGCAATTAGGAATTGCCGGCCATGATTGCAAAAATAGGCGCTACCGAAGTGAACAATATTGTCTGTAATTATGAATTGTTGTCTTGTGTAGGTCGGCAACTAAAAATAATAGGAACTAAAAAATCTGAATCGTTTCAACTACTAATTATCAGGTTGTTTTGAAGGAGAATGGCCGGCTTCTCCGAAGTTAATTTAATAAAATAAAGCTGTCCTTAGCGGAATATGAATGTGCGTTTATGGTTATTTTATAGTAATAATTGCCTGGGCAATTATTACTCGTTCTGCTTTCCAAAGTTATCAAAGTTTTAGAGTTTGTAGGCTCTGTCAAAATTGCAAAGTTCTGAAATTTCAAAATACTGCTAATATTGAAACAAAATGTGCATACAATAAGTAGGTAGGTAATATTAAGGAGTAGTTAGGCCGCATTATGTTGCATAATCATATGTGTAAATATTGTTGTAAATTGTGGTGTGAATGAGACCCCCCAAATTTACGTAAGTGGCTCCTTGGGTAAACTCCTCATGGAGCGTGAGGTTCCAAGGTTAGCCCTCTTTGTAGAGTCATATTTAAGTACTCTATAGCATGCATCGAGCAAAATTAACACTTTAAAAATGTGCGTGGTGAAGTATTAGAGCTTTCAAACAAACCTTTGGCGTTCACAGCTAACTACAGCATGTTTCATCTTGGTTTTCGTTAGTTTTGAGGATGCTATGCTATCGCGAAAGTGTTGGGATCTCGATCGGTCAGTAGAATCAGTATTTAGGCAAAGTTTTGAAGATCTTTATTTTAAAGTCTATTTTCTTGTAGTGTCTAATTTCGTAAAACTTCAGTTCATTTATTTTTATTTATTTTTACAGCTGAGAAGCAACTACCGCACGAGTGCATAACACTGTCCACTCCTAATTTGGATATGATAGCAAACTGTCATTTGTATCATACGCTTTATTAACACCAAGAAAATTAGGAATGATCAATGATCATCACTCTGTGAACTATGTCGAAATTTCAAGCTTGATTATATAATTATATCATTATTTATTGGAAGCAGCTCAAGCTTACGCTTTTTACGGAAAGATAGATTTGCAGGCTGTTGTAATAAGCTGTAAACATTGTTTTTGCGCAAACAGTTTGTCAATCAATGCAGAAGCATTAAAGGCTTTGCGTAATAATAAAATATTTATGCCAATGACTATGTCCGGGAGATATTTTTGACTGAAGTTTCAAGACAGAATAGAAACAAATAATTTATCATAAAAACAATATTATAATGTATAAAGAAAAATTGAAAATTTGACATAAATTGTAAATTTTTTGGTGAAATTAGCCCAAAATTTAGCATAAAAATGCTGTGATCAAAAATAATTCTTGACCCGCTCTGACCCGCGGGTACCCACTGACCTGAAAGTCGACCCGCGGGCACCCACGACCCGCGGGCACCCGCGACCCAGTGTTGGACGCGGGCCGAAATTTGCGGCCCGCACCCGCCCCGCAGCCCGCGCTCAGATTTTTGGCCCGCGCAGGGCCGGCCCGCGGCCCACATCAATAAAATTCGGCCCGCGGCGACCCGCAACTAAATTTAGGTTATGCAAGCATCATAGCATTAAATAATTGCTACTTTCATTGATTATTCGCCGTTTTTTTTCATAGAAACTGCCATATAAGCGCGATTGTTGTTTTCAAAAGCATTCATACAGTTGCAGAATGCAGTCGTGCGTTTTTCAAATTTTTATTGACTTCTAATGTAAGAATTTTGGCCTAGCGACTGTATTATTGTAGCCCCCCTGCTGCTTCTCAGCTATTTTTTAGAACTTTGAAAATTTCGGTGAATTTTGGAGTGAAATCCTATACTACTGGAAAACATTGCCCAAAACTAATTACAGTTACAGTTACGCAGAGGACATGTCTTAAACTTTGCGGTGGCATGTGCGATTTGACTGTAGTGCCTGCCTTTGGTGCGACCTGGGGATGATCTAGACTCGGTGGGGAAAACTCCATGTGCGAGAAAAGACCCAAATTTCAAGATAAATTTTTTGTAGCAGCAAAAGGAAAATTCATGCAATTCTTTGCTCAGTAGAGCCT
Source organism: Trissonchulus latispiculum (assembly GCA_030248195.1). NCBI lineage: Eukaryota > Metazoa > Nematoda > Enoplea > Enoplida > Ironidae > Trissonchulus > Trissonchulus latispiculum. Next base: position 56,169 of record JASAND010006234.1, read on the forward strand.
CCTGGTCAATTCGGTATAAATTTTACCTTTCTATTTTATCGGTATAAATTTTATCTTTCTATGTGTTGTCCAGATGACCGAAATCAAGTAAAATTCAACCAAATTTTCAATTTCGTCAAATGGCCAATTGTTGACTAAGATACGTCCGGGTTGGCTTTAAACCCAACAAAATGTTTTCTATGTGATAATGCTTAAAGTGCAGAAATTAAGCAAATTTAAGAATCTAAAATTTGCTATGTTTACGTGTCATGAACACACAAAATTGTCAATGGTCAAGTCAAAGGAGAAATCGGTGTTTAAAGACTGTCAGTCTGTAATTTAACTTGTCTGTCTGAAAAGCTAGAAAATACCTTTGTTTGTTTTATGGCGCCAGTAAAATGTTTCCTTGTAAGCAAAGCTCGATCTCTTTCCATTTCTGAAAATTAGAGAACTACTTCGTTTGAAAACGACGCTCTACAGGGACGATCAACCAACCAACGCTGATAAATTGATAACTATTAAAAATAGGGTAACACGGCCTGAGGTGGCAAGAGCAGACAAAGATCGTAAACATTTGTTTGAACGTAAAATTTGAACAAATCGAGTCCACCAAGACCAAGCGCCGCTTATTAGCTGCAGAAAATGCTAAATGAGTAATATTCAAAATTATAAGGAAAAGAGAATTGGGAAAAGGAAGATAAGGAAGATAAAATATATTTTAATGAGGAAAAGTTCCATTATAATGTTAGAATTCGTCAAAAATTCAAACTTTCTTACCCTGTCTCACAGAAAATCGGCCCGCATCTGCCCGCGCGGGCCACTGCGGGTACTAATTTTTGGCCCGCCCCGCCCAGCCCCGCCCCGCGGGTACCCGCGGGTGCCCGCGGGTACCCACGGCCCGCGCCCAACACTGCGCGACCCACTTCCAACTCTGTGTGAAGCTGATAATTCGTCCAACGCTGTAGCTACATATAAAATAAAAGGAAAATTAGAAAAAATTGGAAATTTTTACTACAGATTGGCTTAAATTACCACGATTTGATAGAAATTTGCGTTCATTGCGGTCACGAAAATTTGACCGCGACCGCGACCGCCCGCGGGTACCCGCGGATACCCGCGACCGCGTCCAACTCTGCTCTTGGTATAACCAAGAGTACATAATAATAAGAGTATGACAAGCGTCACACTCTATGCAGTGAAGGGCAAAACTATGCTATGCGCGCCATCGGCTGACCCCCTCTCACGCCGCCCCTATATGGGTACCTGGTCCAAGTCCACGGTGAAAAATAACAAACCGAGCTGTAAAAATGCATGAAAGATATTTAAAAGATGTTGTTAATTTTAGAAAAGGTCTTGTGAAAACGGTAAAAAGTCTGTTATGAAAACGGTAAATAGTCTGTTAAAGATCCGAAATTTTAGAACTCTTATTAAATGTAAGAGTTCTAAATTGTAAAATAGGAAAAATTCAAAAACAACATTTATTAACGAAACAATTATTAACAAATTATCCAAAATTTACCAGTTTTTCATACTTTTTAACACTTCTTAAACAGTGTTAAAAACAGATGAAAATTTATTTTTTTAACATGTAAATCCGGGCCGCGGGCCGACATTCCGGCCCGTCGTCTGTTTTTGCCAGATTTTACTATAAGATAGTAACTCATATTTTAGCTTACATGGTTTTGTGTTTGCGGAATATGTTTCGTTCACGCTAAGACTGGTTTTCAGTGGTTAACTTTAGCATTTTAGTTTTATGAATGTGTAGTATACAGTAGTTGACTCATCATTAATATAAATCCTAAATAATTAAAAAATAATTAATTAAATCCTCACTTCATCGATGTCATTTTAGCTTCTACAGTGAATTAGGATAGTACAAGGTATTAGGAACAGTGTAATTTGGTTTCTTCCTTCATTTGCAGAACTACAAAAATTATCCAAGATCATACACTATTTTGTGTCGTAAGAACTGTTTCAAACGCACTGAAAACTCGAAAAATTTATTTTTAGAAAAAACACGTTTTCTCGAGAAAAACTGAGAAGCAGAGAGCCTGTTTGAAAAACCAAGCTTAAGAATAGTGTGTATACGTAATTTTGCATTTTGAGGAAAATGAGAAAATTTCGCTAGCCGGGCTGGCGGGCCGAAAATTTTGACGGGACGAAACATTTGACGGGCCGGGCCGCAAAAATTCGGCCCGTGCAGGCCTCTACTGCAAATCTATCTTTCCGTACAGTGCGTGACGGCTTTCAATAAATAATTATATATATAATGTCAAGCTTGAAATTTCGACATAGTTCAAAGAGTGATGATCATTCCTAATTTTATTGATGCTAATAAAGTGTATGATATAAATACACTGCTAAAATGGTAGTTTGTTGTCATATCCAAGTTAGGATTGGACAGTGTTATGTAAACACTCCTGCGGTAGTCGCTGCTTAGCTGTAAAAATAAACAAGAATGAACTAAACTTTTACGAACTTACTACAAAAAAAGACTTCAAAATGTTTCTTAAATACTGATTCTACAGACCAATTGAGGTCCCAACACTTTTGTGATAGCGTAGCATCCTCAGAACTAACGAAAACCAAGATGAAACATGCTGTAGTTAGCTGTGAACGCCAAAGGTTTGTTTGAAAGCTTTAATACTTCACTACGCACATTTTCAAAGCGTTAATTTTGCTCGATGCATGCTACAGAGTACCTACTTACATATGAAAAAATACCCAAATTTAAGAAGTGGGTCGACGAAATCTCAGTGGTTCGTGGGTCGTGGGTCGCGGGTCAGGGGTCCGCGGGTCGCGGTACCCGCGGGTCACGAATTGTGACTCACTTCCAGCTTTGGGTTTGACCATAAATATGTAACTCTGGCACAGCTTCCAGAGCATAACAGAGTCCATGATTTTTTGTACATATACCTATTATATTACTATTATTATTATTATATATTACTATTAGTATTATTATTATCATTATTATTATTATTATTATTATTATTATTATTATTATTAAAGACGATTTCTCACGATGGAGATTTTCGTGGGGATTTCCCCATGGCGACCTCGTCTTTCCCCACGGGGACGTCCCATGGAGATTTCCATTTGGAATTTCTTGGGTGTACCCATGAAAATCCCCCTGTGGACGGATTGCTCGCCGAGATCTCTATAAAACAACGAATCAGAAAGTAACGAAGTCAGCTGACGCTGTTGCCAATAGTGTTGGGATTGGCCGAAAATTTCCATGGTTGGCTTGGCTTGGCTTGGCCGGAGTTTGAAGTTGGCCGGCCAGCGGCCAATGGCCAACGGCCAATTGGCTGGCCGTTGGCCGCTCGTTGGCCGTTGGCTGGTTCTTGGCCGTAAAGCTATTGGCCGTTCTTTAGCTATTTGTCAACGTTGGCGAGCTGGAATTTACTACTTTTATTCGTCTACCGTGCTTAATTAGGCGTCAACTTAATTAAACTTTATTTCAATAGTACAATTTACAATTTACAATATTTGTAAAATAGTTTTTCCAAACATTTAGCTCCAACCCGCGATAACTCTGTTTTAAGTTTGCTGGAGGGCCGCAATAAAGTGATGAGACGTTCACCACCAGAAAAATTTAAAAACTATACGTCGTTAGCACACTTAAAATAAGCATGCAATTAGCAAATTTAATTGTAAAATAACGCTGATACCGATAAAAATTGTCAACATCTAAGTGAAAATCTGTAGAACTGTATCTAACGTAACGTTTATACAGCAACATGTTTGGATATTATGCAGCAAAATTAAATTTTTCAACACAGTTAACGCACAAGATCAGTAAATTTGAGTTTGGCCAGCACTCGGCCATTGGCCAGCCAACAGCCAACGGCCAGCCAGTTGGCCGTTGGCCGTTGGCCGTTGGCCGGCCAACGGCCAATAGCTTTACGGCCAAGAAACAGCCAAGGGCCAACGACCGGCCAACGGCCAGCCAATTGGCCGTTGGCCATTGGCCGTTGGTCGGCCAACGGCCAATGGCCGGCCAAGCCAACTGGCCGAGATTTTCTCGGCCAAAGGCCAATGGCTTGGCCGGCCAATGGCCGGCCATTGGCCAGCCATTGGCCGCACCGGCCAATGCACAACACTAGTTGCCAAGGCAGGGTTAAAAGCAATTTAACTAAATGTGAAAACGATGGACTAAACTATAAAATTAAATTATTTTAAACATGTTTTACATTGGCTATCGCAAACGTAAATCCAGTTGAATTGACATAAGGCTATAACTTTCGTTAATAATTTTTGATGCTATTTTGAACTAGTCATTATTATATATTCATATTGTTGGAATCAGTAATTCCGTTCTTTCATATCACTAATAAAAACTTGAAACAACACGTTTTAGATTGCAAACCATTCCCTGAGCATTGTCCCCATCGTGTGAAATCGGCTTAAATAACAGTGCAATTATGCGTTCTTGGTGTCGGGATGTTTTTGAATAATGTAGAAATAGCAATTAACGTTTAGCATCCAGTATCCTGCTCTAATTTTAGGTTTTCTTAAATAGCATTCTTAAAATTTATTAGTACCAAATAATATATGGATAAGGAAACGGAAGTTAATTTCAAAACTCCACTTGGATTAAATGGAGATTCTGTCATAATCACAGACAAACCGGGACAGCATTCATCAGGCGAGTTTCTCAGTTTGATTCTGACTCTAGGACGGTACTTGGCAACTGCTCTCAGAACTTCCTCCGTAATAGTCGTCCCCAGAATGAGTTGTTATCGATTGTCGCTGCCACTAAATAACTTAATTAAGACGAATTCGCTAAATCACTTCACTAAGCATGGACTGCTGGCGGTTGACTCAAGCAGAAGAGTCTGTGGTAAGCTGAGTGACCAGGTAGAATTGGGGCGGCTGGTTTGGTTTTGGCGAGTCATCGATGTCTTCATAAATGGTTTCTGGAATACAAGGTGGAGGAGGACTGGAAGGAGGTGTATTGAATGGGGTCGTTTCCGCCAGTCCGCTTTCCGGTGGCTTCAGCGTGTTGCTAATCACACCTGTTTTCGTTGGCGATCTTGGAGGGCCATTTGGATAGGGTATGTCATAGATGAGACGTTTAGATTCCTCTTTGGCTCGCTGGAAAAAGGACTCAAAATTGTAGCTACCATCCATGGTGTGGGAGGTTGAATAGACAGTGTGTCGTCGGACGTCAACGGACACAGGATGAACCTGAGCGTTGGAGACTGGAAGACTGGTGCTTTGCTCTAGACCCGTCTTAATTCCCATGGTTAGGGATTGGAGGGAAGCGGCATTGAACATGAGGGGCGCAAGCCCAGGTTCTGAGCCCCCGGCTGACCCCATGCTGGCCAGTGACGACAGTCGACGCTTGCTTTGGCGACGGTAATGACGCAGACCCTCGTAGAAGCCGTCCCGCATATTACTCAGCATGGCCGCAATCAGACATGACCAGGCGTCCACCACGTCGGCAACCGGATGCAGCCCTCGGTCGAGGTAAAGACATTCCGTGGTCATAATTTCGGCCAATGGAACCCAGAATTGTGGCTTAAACCCGTGCTCTCGCATTGGAACATAATGTCGCCCCCAATCACGACATTTTTCTCGGAAACTGTCCCAATTCCCGATGCCAGCAATAATTAATTCCAGGAATTCGGTGAAACGTTTTGCTTCTTCAGACCACGTAAATTCTGGGCATGCGGCAGCCATAAAGTCGTATGCTTTTCGGATGTCTGGTCTTTTTTGAAACAGTCTGGAATAAATTCGAGTTCCGATATCGCCATGAGGTTCGCCATCCCAGCATTCTCGAATGAGGGATTTTTGGGCCGGATCCACCTTTGGTTCTTTCTTGTTCAGAACAGCTGCCGATCCGCTGCCCGAACCAGATTTTGTAGATCCATTTCTCGTTAAATCACTCTTCTTCGATGAAGGAAGACCTCCGTTGTTTGCATCGCCAGAATTTTTCTTCGCTGGAGGCGGTTTTTCATCACGACTGTTGATGAGTGGTGATCGATCGGGTCGCTTTTTAATAGAGTCGTCACCTTTCGATGACTTTTTGCTCTCATTTAGAGATAAGGATCGTTTAACCTTCGACCCCGGCACTCCTAGTCTATCTGTCGAATCGTTTTCTCTCAGCTCTCGGGCTGACGCAGAACGTGCTTTCTTCTGCGACAATATGTTACCCATGCTTTGACCAAATTGCTTCCAAGCTTGGAAAATATTAATTCGCATCCTCCCACTGTCTAAATTCGGAAACTTCAAGTTGAAACAAGTACGTTAAAAATTGAAGATTAAACTTCATCTTCTAAGGTAGAGAAATTCGGTTAATAAATTGCTGATACTGTCATTACATAATAAGGACGACTTCAGACTCTGTCGGAAGCAGCATTAATATAATAAAAATAGCAGCATTAATTTTTCCATAAATAATTTTCTGAAATAGGTGTAAAACAGGCAGTTAATGCAACAGATTTTAAATACAATAGTGTCACTAAATAAGAGAGCGAGAGAGAGAGAGCCAGAGTACTGAAAGAAATGCTGCTAAATTGTTAACCTATACCAGCAGTGTGAAGAAGGGTGGTGCAAGACAGATAAAATTATAAAATGTAAAACAAATATGGTGGCAGCAACAAGCTGCAGTCAAGGCAGGTTTTCCAAGGTAACTGCAATTAACAGCGACAGGGAGTCATTAATATTTCTGCCCTTTTAGGCATTTAAGCAGATAGCTTAACAAATGTTGCACAAACTTCAAATGTATGTATAATGTGTATGTATGTATATGGAATATATAGCAAATGTCTCCTAAAATGGGGACTTTGTCGATAATAACACCAATTGTTCCAAACTCTTACTCCAACTACCAAACCTTAGCACTAAAATTAGGGGGCATCTGTCACTTTATTTCGGCAAAAAGTTTGGAGCGGTGAGTCTCCCGAAATCTATACCTAAAGTTGTTCCAAAACTTCCGTTGAAAATTGTGGCAGACACCCACGGAAAGTTCCTTTCGCAAAAAAGTGTCTTGGAGCAAGAAGCAGCTAAATTAATAAAACGAAACGTTAAAGAAGGAGAAAGCAGTTTCTTGTCTTTCGATTGTTGCCACTGCAGTACTAAAAATTCGGTTGCACAATCTTTCTGTCTTTGTGTGGTAGAAAGAAAGACAGCGGCACCAAGATTGAATAAGCACCTCCATCTGCAGCATGCAATTTCTATACTTAAATTCAATTGACTCAAGTTCAACAACAGTTGCGGAAGAATAAATGATCTGGTACGAGAAAACCTCAACTGTGGCTAATCTCTTCAGCAGTTTCCTGAACGAGAAACCAGCCCGCTTTCGAAATTATATCCTTAATAGTTTGAAGAAGGAGAAACTTATTTCATATAATTAATTGCTTAATGAAATCAAAAACGAAACTTAAAAAAGTTTTTTGTGTTTCCTTGGAAACAATCCTGAATAGCTTTATAAAATATATATATATATATATATATATATATATATATATATATATATATATATATATATATATATATATATATATATGCAAAAATTCCAAACTGAAGTTTACTTACTTGACGTCATTCAATTTATCAATTCTAATTTTTAGAAAACGAAGCGAACGATTCTTTAATTCGCCTACCCGTACTTTTACGCACTAGTAAAGTTGCATAAGCGCAGTGTGTGGAGACGAAAGTGGCTGTTGTTGGGCTGTCTCTTTCCAAAACAGGGTCAGAAAGCTTAGCAAGTGATTTAGAGTTTAAAATGCAGTCTCAAGGCGGATAGACGGAAGCTGAATGTAATATAAACAGTGTACCATGTTTTTGTTGAGTGTAACTCATGACATTATTTTAATTTTATTGCTTTGGACAAAACTTAATCGTGTGGTTTTCTTAGGGCGGTGTTTTAAATCCAGGAACAAAAACAGGAATATGATTAAAGATCTAAAAATAGGGACAGGGTAGGAACTACTGGCTATAATTTCAGGAGCAGGATCAGGAACGAGGGTCCATTTTCAAATCCTACGGGAACGAAGGTATTTTATTTCTTCTATTCCTACTCCTAAAATAGGCCATGCCCTCGTTCCTACTCCTAAAATTTTAACCCATTCCGTTTTGTTTTATACCTTCATAAATTTTTTCCTCCGTCGGGTTAAATATAAATCTTATACCATTCTTTATATTTACCTTCTGCCTGCAGAAATCTTTGTATTAGGTCAATATTATTCAATGCAGAAAGTGTGAACGTGAAGCCTAACCTAACTAAAACGAAACTCTGTTTCTTGAGCAAAGGTTAAACTTAAAGGAACTTATTAACGAACCTAAACTCGCCGAAGTTATTTTCACAGGTAGAATTTAGAACAAAAAATTACACCTGACATTATGTTTCATCAAAATTTCCAAAGGATGTGCCTAAAATTACTGATACATTGCCTGATGGGAAATTTTTTTATACCTCCGCCAATTTGCCTTATTTTCCAAAGACCTTTTGGCATATGTTTTTTAAAAGTTTGTTCTTTATAAAACGCAAGTTTTCTGTGAACAGCTACCTCGGATCAATTGAACTTTATCCCCCCCAACCCTTTTGGGGGGGATAAAGTTCAATTGGGGACACTTTGAATATTCGTTTTTCCGCGTTTGAAATTAAGTTTATATTGTCGTTTGTTGCTGGTTTAAAGAAGGTTTCATAATAAATGGACATAACTCAAATTTTTAAAAATTTTTAGAAACTTAAACTGGAAGCGCAACGTCAACAAAATTTGTTTTTGCTCATCGATTTTGTTAAAAGAATTTGATTCACGGTGCTTTCAAAGATTCTGAGCACGCATTTGAAGTTCGTTTTACAATCCAGCTTTTCATTAGCTTTGTGTAAGCTAAAGCTGTAAGCTTAGCATGAAAGCTTGTATATACTGAGCTAACGAAAAGCTGTATGCAAAAATGAATTTAAGATTTGATTAACTATTTTCACTAAATATTTAAGATAGTAAATATCTATTTAAGATTCGGAACAGCTAAAAATGCATACGCAGATTAAAACCTAAAAAACTTTATAAATACTATGTTTTTTAAGTTTTTGGATTTTCAGTTTTTTAAAGCCATGACGTAGTGTAGCATATTCCCGCGGAAGTTGTAATGTCAGTACAGTACAGCATGCAGAAACCTTTAACTTAAATTTCTAGACACCTTCCAATTTTGGGGGGGATAAAGTTCAATTGGGTCTTTAGGGGGGGATAAAGTTCAATTGATCCGCTACCTCTATTAATAAATTAACTTTAAGCTTAAAAAAGAGGTAAAAAATCACATATTCACTCATGGAATCATAATTACATATCATAGAAATTAACAATAATATATTGACGAGACGACGAAGAAAGTAGTTATGCTGAAACATGGACGCAAATGCTAAATTGAGTTGTCTTCCATACCGGTACCTACATAGCAAAATAATAACTCTTTCTTTATTCCCAATCGAATGAAATACTATTGTTCTCATTTGTCATCCTGATTTCAGTCTTTTCTGGAAATAATTTACGTAATTGTAGGGTACCCTAAATCCCTAAATTCCTATGCATAAAAATATTTGTAGTCCCCGTATGCAGTATGCACTTTTCTAATTCATACATCCAAAATGTGCTTTGTGCTTTGCCCTTTTGTGGTTTTGTGCTTTCGGGTGTGCTTTCGAATGTTGAGCAGAGCTCAACATTTTGAGTTGTGCTTTTGTGCTTAGCGAATCAGGTTACAATAGTTTGGGCATGATCCAACAAAAAAGAGAAGGCGGCGAATTAGAAGAATTTTAACACGGTATCAAGGAAGACAGAAATAAATGAATGGAAATAAAAATAAATTAGGGAAAAATAGAAAAAATATATAAAAAATAAAAAACTAAAATATAATATTAAATATAAAAATTTTAAAAATATATAGGCTAGCAGTATTTTAATTCATTGATTGATGTTATATGCATACTAACTTTTAATTTAAACTTGTTTGTGTGGTTATTGCTTATATGTTCAATAAATTACTTTATTTGGCAAACATATGGAAGCTGATCAGATCAAAATTTTCTGTTATTATAACTTTACTTTTGTATATTTAATTTGCGGGTGGATATTCACACTTTCCATGCTTCTGTAAGACAGGTCACCAACTCTCGTGGCCTGTGCTCTGCTGTCTTCACAAGAAGTATGAACGCATCCTCATGAGCACAAAGTACAAAGCACAAAGGACAAAGCATGAAAGTACAAAGGACAAAGCACAAAGCACAAAGGACAAAAACACAAAAAGTATGAACCGGACTTAAGGTGCACAAAATGGATTAATTATTGATCCCTGTGCAATAAATTAGTCGAGGGTTCTGATCGAATAACAGATTTCGTCAAAATTTTTAGACCGAAGATTGCTCCACAGCCAATGGATGGATCTGAAAGATATTATGCACACTGTATCTTTGGACAATTTGCCCGGGCCGTTTTTATTTTTAGCTCTCATTGCAAATCCAATCAAGAGCAATGGTTTTTTCAAAGTTAGATAAAATGTGAAATTTGTAGAAAATGCTCAATTTCTGCATACTGAAACGATATATTAACAAAACCAAAACCGTCCTTTGCAAATTATTTCAGAAACACATGACCATGTCCTGTTTGCACAAAATTTTTCATAAAAATTTTGGTCAAAAATTGTGGCAATGTTTGAGCACCGATGCAGAAGATGTAGATCTTCAAATTGATATGTGGCTGAATTCATAACTCTCAATATTGGGCAAGCTATAGTTTTTCAAAGTTGGCTGAATGTAAGGGAATGTAACCTTAGCAAGCAATTTTTCTGCAAAATTTTCATTTGATTAATATTTTCGAACAAAACGAACACAAAAGGTTTTTTATAAAGCTTGAGGAATTCACCTTTTATATAAAAGTATATATAAAGTTTAAACTATTCAGCATTTGTTGTATGATGTAGCACATGTTCCTGTAAGTTTTCTCATATTTGAGAAATCTTTGCTGAGCTGAGATATTAATGATAAAAGTTTAACTGTAATGATGAGTCATCAATTAGAACAGAGAATAGAGACATTTTCTATTTTGTAATTGAAAGTAATCTCATACATACATGCGTAATATGTATATAAATCGGAAACAGAAGTTTTCTAGAATGAAAGAGAAGATTTCACACACAAATCATACTAGCCCTATCTTAGACCATTGTTTACACGGATTTCAGTGAAGAGTATATTTATCAAGCAAAATGCGTGTGAAGGCTCGGGCCGAGCAAACATAAGATACCTGCTGCGCTGAGGAAAAACGGGACACGAACACGCGGTAAGGACGCCTGCATAAATTAGGCCACAAGATTGGCAAAAATGACTAATCCGCTCATAAGGCTGCACTTGCTGCAAACGTATAGGGCTAAGGTCGACTTACTCCAGCGTAACAAGAGAGAAACGAACAAGCGAGCGAACAGCTAAAGCAGTTAAACAAAGAGTGTTGAACGGTTAATATGTACTTGTTCCGCTAGAAGCAACAGAAAGTTACATTTGGTTAGTGTCGTAACCGTTTTAACTCTAACTGCCAAGGTTTCATTCATTTTTTAGTTTGTCTTCACCTCGCCACGGACAAGCTTTCGACAGACAATTTTAGCTCAATGAAAGTATCTTACTGAAGTTTGACCAAAAATGTGGGGAAGCGAAATTCTTTTTTATTTTGTTTTATTTGCCAGTGCAATACATGGATAGAAGACATTATGACTGAACAGCAACAGACTGTTCTAAAATTAACAATTACCATATATATTGCAAAGAACGGGATCACACAGAGCCAGAATTGGCTACTAATGTGCGTCCTCTCAAATATTTGGTCAAAGAATCTGTTTGCAAACTACGTTTAAAAATAACTGAATTATCATTGTCAATTACGGAGTTCGGTAATGCATTCCATATAGGTACAATTCTATTAGACAGAAAATACTTTCTTTCGTCCAAGCGTGATCTTTTGTGATATAATTTCAAACTATGACCCTAGTATTAGTTTATATCCGATCGGGAAAAAAAGCAGAATAATGCTGCAGAAAAATCGATTTTATTGTTCAGAATTCTGTGGGTTAAAACTAAATCCTTAAAAAGTCTTCGTTCTTCCAGACTTTTCATACCCAATTTAACCAACCGTTTAGGGTATGGAATTGCAGACATAACACCTAATTTTCTTGTAATAACAGAAACTTATAAGTGCAAAACATTGTGTAGTTTTTATAAGGTGTTTGAACAAATTACCCCACACCAATCGAGCAGGAATAAAAATGTGTAAATTTGCCTAGCTATTTCTTCATCTGTTTCATGCTCTGAAGAATATTCGCTCAATGAAAAGATTTGATAAGTCATCAGAATACAGAATATGGAACTGTCAGATAACCGAAGCAATTTACTTCCACATATGCGTAATTACATTGATTAGAAACATAAACTTTGGAAATTAGAAATCCACACGCAAAAGATGCCGGCCCTATCTTAAACCACAGCACAAGCGCTTTTATGGCGAATCCTATCTTTTCAAGCAAAATGCGTGTGTGTGTGTGTGTGTGTGTGTGTGGGCATGGGTCGAGCAAACATAAGAAACCTTGGGGCGTTTCACAAAGGGCTCATAGCGCTAAGAGCTCCTAAATTTACTACTTATGAGAAAAGTTAGGAGAATAGTGTTTCACGAAACGCTCCTAAACTAAGAGACCTCCTAAGTCGGCTCTTAAAATTAGGAGCCCAAAATCGGGCTCATAAAGCATTCTCAAGTGCTAATTGTTGAAATATTTTGCCAAGACAACGGTGCAATCTATTGTATTCCTTCAGAAAAGTTCTGTAAAAGCTTGTTAGTCATTTTTTGAGCTTCAACTGCTTAATATATAGTATAAATATATACTAGTAAATATATGGACTTTCGTCGTTACTTTTGTCAAAATAACAAAAAGTTGATTTTATTTTATCCTTGCCTTTAAATTTAAGAATGATCTGTTTAAATGCTCTATTTATTATGATATTAATTAGGTGAATATAATACAGAGCCATTTTAACTTGTAAGTCTCTTAATTTTTCCAGCACACCTCATAAGTTCCCAGCGTGAAAGTGCTTAGAAAGTTAAGAGAAAGGTGCTAAGAGGTGGTTATGAGCGAATGTCTAGGAGAAGTTTAAGAGGAGCTTTGTGAAACAGTTTAGGAGCCGCTCATAAATTGCTCGTAAACTGCTCACAAGAGATAAGATAAGAGGGACTTAGGAGCTAGATTTAGGAGCCCTTTGTGAAACGCCCTACTGCTGCGCTGAGGCGCAGCGGAAAAACCTTCAGTTTTGTTGTGTAGTGTCCAGCTTTAAAAACTTGAAACAGCCTGTGTAGCACAGCGGCAGTGTCTGGTTACTATGCTAAGTGGAGGATCATTTCAATACTTCAGTTTACAAAAACGAAACCCCAGCACCTATTTCGGATAGCTAGCTATTCGCCTGGGCAATGTAGCGAGATATCAAGGCGTGGTCGCGCTGCTATCACAGCACTTCCATTACGGTGGACGTGATGAACGTACCGATACTATATATGCAATCAGAAGCGCATATAAGTGCACTATATATAAGCAATAATCCAGCAAAGGACCTCTCTTCTTTTTCCGCAACGGTGCTCCAACCCGAATAATCGAATGTTTCTCCGTTTTGTGAGGTGATCGACAAACATACCCCCTCCCCAGTTTGGTGGGGAGAGGGAGTAGCCAAAATGGGTCCTCGCTTGCGGGGTCGTCAAGATAGGACAGGATTGGCTGAATGCGATTGGCTGCTCTGCTGGCGTCTCACCCCCCTCAAATGGGTTGTCCACCGTCAGTCGTCGTAGCACTGTTACGCAATGCTCTGAAGAAATACCCTCAAGTGGCTTCTTCTTATTCATAGTGCAATTAGTGTCTGAGTCTGGCCGGCCGACGTCGGCCGGCTGCTTTGCAAATCAACATTCAGAAATTTACAATTTAGAGCAATTAACCTTGAACTCCAAATCCAGCTACATATGTATGCTAGAAAGCAAAACCCTAAACTACGCCACGCTAAACTATTTGACTCATTGCAATCGTCCGGCCAGCGGCCTGCCGGTGACACCCGGCCGGGCCGACCTCAAATAATAGGTGCAGTTATGTGCATACTCTTATACTACTGATACTAAACAGTGTTTTCGACCAAGCAGAGTTCAAATGTCACAAAATTTTTCGATTTAGCGAAATTCGATTTTTTTCTGATAGTAAAGTGCACGAAGGGGAAGCGAAAATTTTTGTTTTAAATTTTGCAAAAAAAAGTTGTATATATTGGTTTCTGGATCGCAGAACACAAATCCAGGATTCCGCTTTTTACGTTAGCTCAGTATATGTATATATAAAGTATAGATAAAGTTAGCTTATGGAAGCTTTATGCTGCGCAAGCAAAGTCGAAATTCATAGTAGTTTTCTTTGACCCATATATACCTTGTATACAACTTGTCAGCAAAATTGTGGAGTGACATTTGAACGCAGCGGGGTTGAAAACATATGACTCTGCTAAATTGCTCGATTTGTCAATTACGTTTGTCCGACTTTAGATCATCCTCACGATTTCAATATTTTGTAGTTCCGGTGGCTTGTTTCAGGAATTTATAAAAAATATTGGTTAAAATATTGGTTAAATATTGGTCAAAACCACAACATAAACATCTGTAAGAAATCGCTATATTATATAATCAAAACCTTTAGGTTTGGATTTATGAGAACTCAAAGCGAAACTTTGAGAGTTTCGACAAAAACCAAATAAAAACCCTGAAGGAGAAATCAAAAAGCTGATCAAAACTAAAATGCCAAAACAATCAAAATGCCTGAATCAAAACAAAAGTAACTGATATCCTTGGAGAAAGTTGCAATTATTCAAGATTAATTATTAAATTGTTGTTAAAATAAATTAGTTCGCAATTAGTAAATTGATACAAAAGGGTACAAGTGATACCTGGATGAAACAAACAAAAATAGACTGAAGTTCAGTAAAGTTAGTTAGTTATTCAGACAAAGTGTTTCATTTGTTGTAAAATGCTGTTTACATGCAATGCAATGCTAGCCCAAGCCAAGCACAGAAAAGTCGCTTTCAATGGCAGTCTTCAAGAGTTTCAGAAAAAAGGATTTGGGTCTCAAATAATGCCAATCACCACCCAGCCAAGATTGAGTTAATGAATTCATTTGACATAAAATAGGTCAATCTTCAGTGATATGATTTGGCCTTCTGACGTCGGCATAATGAGCCTACTCAGATTTTAGAAGATCTTGACGTATCCTCAAAGCTAAAACTGGGACTACAATAAAAGACAATTACCCCGTTTATCCGTTTCTGCCTATGAACTGATCTGACAAAGGGCTAAACATAAAAAAGAAATTCCTGACATAAAGCTGAAGCCCATTTTGACGTCACTTGACTCTGACATCCGATTCATCATAGTCTTAAAACTTGATTATGTTCAAAGATTGGGAAATAAATTTATAGAGGCCATTTTTTGCAATTCCAATTTACTCGCCAGCTAATATAAAAACTCGAAAACTTGGGAATTTTCAAGGCCGAAAATATCAAAGTCCTAAAATGAACCACGTAAATTGAAAGGTTAAGCTATTTATTAGTTTTTTAGAAACCGTAATAGTTTAACCTCGAAAATAAAAAGGCAATTCATTTAACGTAAAGGATTTGAAGGGATTAAGACTTTAGGGAGGGTTCCACTAAAGCGGAAGTGTCAATGATGGCTGCAATGCAAACTGATACAGCAACCAAACCCAAGTATCATTAAGTTTTAGACTGAGCCACTAAGAAAAGCAAGAAATTTAAGTTCATGTTATAAACAGATGGCAAGCTTGTATTCTGGTCACTAGTGTTATTGATTGACTGACCGGCGTTTCATCTCGGCCTAACCGGCGTTAGCGGCCTAACTTCAAACCTTTAAATTGCAAACAGGAGCTGCGGAATAAACTGGAATCGAATGAAAAGATCCCTTCCTTTATCATGAAAAGTTAATAATTTCATCCTTTTTTAAAGCACAAAGAAGTCTACTAAAATTTTCCTGATTAATTCTTTGATTGTCCCCTGAAAAATGATTAGAAATTCCAAAGACTTGGGAAAGACTAAGAGATGGATTCTGTCGGTCGTTGATCAGGAGGACAATACAGAACTGTTAAATAATTTGGAATGTTTTAAATTAATAATAAAGTCTGCACTTATCAGTGGCTATTAGCCCGAATGCTTCTATCAGTTATTTAAGACTAACGCGGTGGGAAAGAAAAATTGAGTTTTTATGCACCAAAACCTTTGACTGGACCCCTTCTGTTCAAGATATATACATTGCTTCCGTATTACTCATATTACATAGTTCTTGTATTATCTATTACACATAGAATTAAATAATACAAGTTATGTCATTTAAGGAGGGGGGAGACCATTTTGGCAGATTTTTCAACAGTCTCCGATTTTGCTCATGTTCACAAATAGTTTACATAGTTGGTTTATTGGTTGTTGGTGGTTTCATGGTTTATTTCAACGAGATTTCATTAACTTTAAGGTTTTTATGGTGTCTGCATGTGATGAACACAGGAAACGTGATTTTTTCGTGCGCCAGAGAAATCTCGCAAATGACAAAGCAGCAGAGCAGTCCATGAGTTTGCTTGCACAATGAAGACAATCTCGAATAGAGAACTGTAGGAAGCAAAATTTCAATTTAGACCTTTAAAATGTTTTAATTAAATTTTGAAGTTTGGGACCACCCCAATTTGAGTGTTTAGCAAGGCTTAAAATGAGGGTCAGCCTTCAGCAACTTGATAAAATTACTGTATATAAGGTCTATTGAAAATTCCTAGGAGCGAAAACGCAGGGGAACCACGTTTCTTCATTTTGGTCGATAATCCGTGGGATTGCATGGATTAGTTAGGAAATATTTTGAAAACTGTAACTTTACCAAAATAAAGCGTGATACATTTGAGTAGTGTTTTAGAACGGCCGGCAAGCCGGCGGCCGGCCCGGCTGAGCGTCTGGCCGTTCGGCCGGCGGCCGGCCGTTCAGTTGTCGGCCGGCCGCTCAGCCGTTGGCCGCCGACCCATCACAAATATTTCTAGTTTTAACACAGCAATTTGACCAGAGCAGCAGATATTTACAAAACAAATCCAAGGCTAAATGTGAACTTTTTCCAAATATATAAAGTAAAAACCGATTTCATTGCCTTTGTAATGCATAATATAAATATTTTGCAACTTTCTAGCTCAGATTGCCTTCAAAAACTGAAAAATATGTCTGGTAAGCCGCCGGGCAGCCGTCGGCGGCCGACCGGCGGCCGGCCGGTGACATTTTTCGGCGGCCGGCGGCCGTTCTAAAACACTACATTTGAGACCGAACAATTCTAATTATTAATTTGCTGAAAGAGTCATAGTGAGTGTACCAGTGTGCTGTGCTTCTAAGGACCCAAGTCTGACGAAGTCCTTTCATAAAAAATTCTAAAATCATATGCGTTTCCCTTTCGCTAAAAATTTTGGCCGAGTATAGCACTGTAGAAGCTGTTAAAGCAGGCACAAACAGTTGTTGCAGTGGCCGTCCTGCTGCGGCACTCCTCGGTCCCGTTAACTCACCACAATCTGTTATGGCACTACAGGAGTGGTTGATGCCATTTGTACAGAAGTAATAACAGCATAATGTAGCCATTATAAATTGAACCAGTACAATTTAATAATATTTGTAACTACATATGCTTGGGACAATTGATTGATGTCTTATAGCATTTATTTTGAAGTAAAGACGTTATCAGAATATTTTCAAAGAACTGAATTTAAGAAAGGTAAACGCGACTTTAAAAATTTAAGATTTGTTAGCAAGACAAACCAAAACCCCACTGAACTTTCACTAAGCAAGATGAAAAGGGAGAATATTGTATTGCTGGTATAGGTTTGGTTTGGAAATTGAAACCAGTAGCATTGTTAAATAAAAGCCTGAGCAAATATTGGGACAAGGCTCGTTTTGGAGCAAAACAGAGAAGAAACCTTTCTTTGAAAATTGGCAACAGATTTCCCCAGCGAACAGGCCCACATGTATCACATGTAAGTTAAAATATCGGCAAAATTGGTAAAACGAAAACTCTGGCGGTTAACGCAAACAGGTGGTTGAAAGCTATTCAACTTGAGGAAATCTTCTGAATGAAGTTTTCTGGAAATTTTAACAACTTTATAGTTTCATATTTTACGGTTATAATGTCTATGTTGTATAGTTTCACATGAGTTTTCAAGAAGTGGAAAATCAAATCATTCAGTAGAGATATCTATGTGCACAATTTGTAATGTAAAATCAAAACAGAATGAAGTGAAAGTGAGATCAAGGGTTCAGCGATTTCAGCAAAATAGTTCCTTAGAATTGAAACTAGTTATGCAGCACGTTTTCAATTTTCATTCCTGCTGGAGCAGGAATGTATGTATAAAATGGAAACTTATGTGTTTAGTGCAGTGTGAGTCTTCCTCTCAGGAGCCCTATCTTCAACACAGGGCTAGCTTAGGTCAGATTTTTTGCATTCGGATTATGCAAATTAGGTTTAAGAACCTATTTAAGCAGAAGAACTGAGAGCCGTCCCGCAGTCTCCGGCTGTCAGCAATCTAAACCGTTGCAGATTTTTGAGCGTCAGTGTAGCATGGGAGCTACACATTGGTGCATTAGGGAATTAGATAAGGTACTAGCTTGCGCTGGACATCACAAGTTCAGCCCAGCGTGGCAAGCATAAACCTGCTCCCCTGATGAGGGAAGTCAAGTGGAATTGTAAAGAAAACCTGGAGCTTGCAACGCTTTAAAGAGCTTCCAACAAAAAATATTTCGCAATTAAAAAAAAGGTCTACAGAGGAATACTGCCCCTTTTGGGGCTTGCTTGTTTGTAGTTTCAGTAGCATGATGGCAAAAATTCAATGTTCCAATATTTACTTGTGTACTGCCTTGTACGAAGCGCAATGATCATACAATTTTAGTAAATAGTCTTCGAATTCGGATAACTTCTACAAAGCCAAACATCCGATAATACTTGTCGATAACAACAAGAAACTGCCTTCTTTTCAGTTCCTGGCGCAATGTTCAAATAAAGTTCGAACTTGATGACGTCAGAACATGCTTTTGCTCAAAACACGAATAAATTAATTGGACATTGCGTGAGTGAGTAGTTTGAAATTAGCAACACAAGAAGGAAGCCATTGTTCATTGTTTACAATTGATTATTGTGTTAGCAGAAACTAGAAATAATTATACGTGTATAATATTGTGTGTGAAGTAGGGGATCATGCCTCTGTCATGAGGATTAGGTCAGTGCAGCTGCAGCATATATACTACAAACTACAGTACGCCCGTTTTAAATCTGCAATTTCAATTTCCAATTTCCTGGGAACTGATAAAGGAATCAGTGACCTCTTCACACAAAAAGTATCGATGCAACCGACCTCGTTTTCTCGCTATAATCGATCCGGGAAAGGTACGGTTCGTCCTCATCTTAATAACATGCGTCGCAAATGGGGCACAAAGTCCGCAAAAAGGGACGGTTTTGATGGAAATTTATGCTACCCCTTTTGACGAGTGTACTTTGCTCTGTCAAATTTTACTGCGTCAAAATCCTATCGAAAAATGTAGCAAAATCAGAAAGTGTAGAAAAACTTACCAACCACTCCAAACTACTAAGTGGAGTAGAGTAGGCCATTATGTAAAGAAGCGGGGAAAGCGGTCTTTGAATTTGGCTTAAATGCTTTTTTAGCTTTTTATGTTAGTTTTTAGAGTGACTTGCAGAATTTGTAGACTTGTTTTCACGCTTTGCTTTAATTGCTAATCGATGTCAAAGAGCTTTGGAAGACAATAGATGGATGGATGGAGTTAAAACCAAAGGCGGATGCGAAACGTCAACAGTTAGCGTAAACAGGTTATATTTTGAGCAGAAACGGCAGATGGGTTTTTGCCATAAAACTCAAAAAATAAAAAGTCTTAACGTAGTAACTTCAGTTCTAAAAATATTTGAGGAAACTTCATTTGACTTAGGCAAATCATCCACAATTAAATATTTTACAAACCATACTTTGACATTGTGAAATATTCCTTGAGTTTTATATATTTTCGTGACAATTCAAAGGAAATGATGAAACAAATTCTAACTTAGCTAATTAAGTAGCTTGTCAATATGGAGTCACTAGTTGGGAATTCGAAGTTCAGTTGGAGTTTGCTAGGTCTTGTAGTTGGTCGGGTGTGGGTTTTGCATATCGCTGCAGCTGAGAGGTATTCGATTTTGTTAATCTTGTACGATTATTCGGTGCTATTTGTTATATGCGATTTATAATTTGGTAATTACTTCTGGAAAAATGTGTGAATCTGCTTTGCAGTATGTAGATTAAAGTATCAGTCTTCAAACTTCGGTTCTAGTGGAGAATCTCTTGGCATACGCTACCGACTGTAGAACCTGTGTAAATAGTCAAAACTCGTTTATTCCCAATACATAGGTAAAACATATTTTTTACAAACTGGCGACCGTTTCATGCGGTAAAGCCTATTTTTCCCCTCATAATACTTGTGCCAGATTAAAACAGCTAAAACAGATAGTTTTTCTTTTTGCAAATTTGCCTGTTTCTCAGACCCTTGACGAAAGTTTTCTGATGTCTCAGCCTGCCACGTCCGGATTGGGGCGCGGCGAGATTACCCCAAATCATTACTGGTATGGGGGTCGGGGGGACTCCGCGTCCATCGTTGACTGGGGTGGGTCGGGGCTCGCTCCGTCCCTTCCCAGTAGCCACAACTCCCAGTTCCGCTATTTCAATTTCACAAAGTTCAGGGGTGGGACGGGGAAAGTCCCCGGCTCCCACTGTTAAAAAAGCTATACAATTTTTGGGGAATTGTATTAATCTGTTACTATGATTATAACTTCAATATGCGTATGCTTGCTAAGTCTTTTTAAATAGCAAGTTTCCTACACCCACTATTCATCCGAACGGGGTCAACGCCTTGTGGGGTCTGTGCCAGGGCCAAATACCTAAGACCCATTTGCTGTTTGCCAAGGCCAGAGTAGAGCGTCTCAAGCCAGCCCCTTCCCACGTCTAGAGCTGTTGGCTGTATTACCCAATCTGACAAGGTCAACATTCCTCTTCACAGATTCCCAAATTGCTCTACAATGGATTCATACGTCAAAACCATTGGAACCGTTTGTAGCAAGAAGAAGAAGTGCTCAAATTAAAACATCAAAGAGAATTACCATTGGACATGTCCCATCGAAACAGAACCCAGCTGATTTGGCAACCAGAGGGATTAGACCTAACGAGCTATCAGAGCTTGCATCGTCCAGTAGCTAGTAGTTTGCGGGCCCTGTTTGGCTAAATGACCCAAGTTTGGAGTTGGACTGGCCACAAAGATTGACGGGATCTGCCTGCAGTTTTCAGGAGCCAGTGGACTTGCTGAAAAGTGAATATCTAGCTACCACGCTGCCTGCACATTTGGAGGCAACTGTTGGTTTCCCTTTCGGCATTGATGTTGACAGATTCCATAAAATGGGAAAACTGCTACGGGTTACAAGCTACTGCCTTCGCTTTATTGACAATGATCGAAGACAATGACAATTTCGACTTCAGATTGAAAGAAGTCCCAGATACTCGCACTATTTCAGTTGCCGAAGTTGCAGAAAGCACGAAAATCGTGGATATTGGCTTTTCAAGCCGAATACAAAGAGCACAAGCACAAGCATTGGCCGAAGGTAGATCAACTCAGTTGTCGAAACAACGGGATCTGTTCTGCCAAGATGGTATTCTGTGCTGTGGAGGCAGAATTGCCAGCACCCCAATTGAAGTTGACGCAAAATTTCCTGTTCTGCTGCCGAAGAACAGTTCAGTAACAAAGTTTCTGATCATGGATGCTCACAGCCGGGTACACCACTTCGGAGCACTCAGGCTGAGCATCGGAAGCAATTTTGGATTCCTCCAGGAGTGTCACAGGTCAAAAAGACTTTACGTTCCTGCCACATCTGCCTAAAGACGGAATGGGTGATTTTCCTTCGGAAAGCCTCAGTGTATCCCCAGCATTTACATTTACTGGTTTAAACTACCTTGGCCCGCTGTATATCAAACGTGCGGGCGGACAACCCTTTAACAAGAGATGGACCTGTATTTTCACCTGCTTGTCTACGAGGGCAATTCTCTTAGAAATAGTGGCCGACTGCACAGCTGATGAATAGCTTTTCAACGCAGTGAAACGGTTCACTGCCCGCCGAGGATGTCCTTCGTCGATATGGTCTGACAATGCTGCTCAATTCAAAAAGGCAACGGAAGTATTTCAAACTGTTTTCAGTTTGGATCAGGACAAGACTAACCTTCATTTTTTTGGTAGAAAAAGAAATAACGCGGAAATTTATTCCTGAAGTGTCCCCATGGTTCGGTGGGTTCTATGACCTGACCTGATTAGCCTGACCAAAGGAGCGCTCCGCAAGGTGCTATGAAAGAGTCGGGTTCCCGAAGATGCCCTACATACTTTGGTTTGTGAAATAGATTGGACACTAAATTCGCGCCCTTTGCTTCGAACCTCACCTGACTTCAAGGATGGCGAGACTCTTACGCCTTCCTGCTTTATTGCGCTGACCACGCGGCTCAATATCCCACCTGCGACACAGCCCCAACCCAATGGTGATGTCCTGGTGGATCAGAGCGACTCTGCCAAGAAAGCCCTAACAGAGCATTACTTAATTATTCAAGAAAGAATGCGATCCTTTTTTGAAATTTGGAAAACGCAATATTTACAGGAATTACGGGAATCCCAAGCAAAGAATTTCAAAAGCAAAAGGGGTGAAAGGATGTGGAAGCCGATATTAAATCAGATTTACTTAGTCAAAGATCCAACTCCCCGGAACACATGGAGTATGGCGAAAGTGGCGGAGCTGTTGCATCAGCTGATACGGCAGCGCGCATTGTTCGCCAACAGTATCCGAATGGCTTAATCTCAAGACGACGTATAAAGGACTTCCTTTGGAAATGGAAAACAGTCACTGCAAAATGAAGCTACAGGAATTAAAGCGAAGGAAATAAAAATACATATCTAAAGTGGAAAAATATGTCTAGCTGGCGGGGGGGAGTTGCTAAAAAAGCTATACGGTTTTTTGGGGATTGTATTAATCTGTTATTGTGATTATAACTTCAATATACGAATGCTTGCTAAGACTTCTTAAATAGCAAGTATTCTACACCCACTATTCATCTGAACTGAGTCAGCGCCTATGGAGTCTAAGCCAAGGCCAAATGTTCAATCCATTGATGGGGAGGTTGTGGTGCCATGCTACAGCAAACTTGGGGAGGTCCGCTGGTTGCGGTTGCAGAACAGTCACCTGTGCCAGATGAGGGGCTCCTCCCCCTACGGGTGTGGGTCCCCTCCCCCAAGACGTTCGTGATTTACCGTCAGAATTTCATAACTGTTCTGATGGAATGGAGAATGTTGAGGGGACGGGCCCTCACTTAGTCTACGTTATGCCGTGTCAGTTCCATCAAAAAATGTCGTTCGACAGACGGGTTATTTTGTTGAAAATTTATCCAAAACCTCCGTCCAAGTTGTGGGTCGGGTGAGTTCTCAGACTGTGCCCGTTTTGCTTTGTCGGCCCCATTGTCAGCACATACTTGTGACTCGGATTTCCCGGCTGGATGGGCTCTTCAAGAGAGGGGAGGGGGCTGTGCCTTTGTGTCCGATGGTACCGTTATGCAGACTGGAGTAATTGGGGGCAGAGTCAAAATCAAAATTTCGCCCAATCCTCCGCTCTCGCGACCTCGCAGTTGTCCAACGAAAGGTTCATTGATAGCGCCTACCAGAGGGTTTTGAGTCCCAACCAAAATTTTGGGGACCCAAGGAGTACCCCTTTGGTTTGCCTAGTACGGTTTGCCAGACGCATCTGATAGCTTTGGGTTATGCGGGCACGATTTACAATCATGCAGTCCCTTTGAATCAGCCAGTGGGAGGAATTGCCCCACAGGAAACTTCGTCGGAATATGCCTCCCCCCAAGCCCAAATTTCAGAACCGTCTTCCCTTCTAATGACGTCTGGCGGACAAATTGATCCAAATTTGGTCATGATCCGGACCACAGACCAGAAGGACAATGTCCAGCCAAATTGTTCATATGGCATATATTCATAATTCCTGGTCCGTATTCTCCGCTCCCCCTGATGCTGTTTATCCTGTCGTCCCTGATCCTGCTACCCTAAATCATCCCTTGGTCTCTCCCGAATATTATACTTACGATTACACACAGGAGGGTCCCTCCTACTTGACCCTGTGGCCATATATTGCTATCATTTGTATCAGAGGATGTATGGCCGGTCCTCAGCCAGGGTTGGAACGTCACGTGCCACAGGTACGTCATATTCCTAATAATTCTCGTAAAAAGGTGGACCAATATGCTTTGAAAGTGTCCTAAGACTGTTTAGTATGATGTTTTGGAAAGCAAGTCCACGAAAATCCTACTGTACACGAATTAGAACAATCTGACATGTGGGGGCATGATTTGCTGGGCCGCCTCCCCCTGATCCAAATGCTGATACGTATTATTTGGCCTCGGAGGCAGTAGCCCACACTACTACGTGCGATTTCGCTGCTCAACCTGCTGTGGCCACGCCTGGTCCGAGCTTCGCGGTCCCTGTGCAGCCCCAGGGCGTGGTCAGGATCCCTGCTTCCGAACCTACCAGGGGCAAACTAGGCCACGAATCTCAAATTTCGGCCAAAACACTGGAATTCGCTATGGACAGCCCTCAAGGTTCTTGTATCCACAGCAGCAACGTATTCTTCAACCAAGAATTCCACAATCTGAAATTATAAATCCCCTCCTCCTCCTTCTTCTCAAGCGCCTGTGATGCATCCAGTGCCTCGTTTGACAGCAGCTTCACCTCCCAGTCCTCCAAATTCTCATCATCCTCCATTTTCTCCACCTCCCCGTTTGCGGGCTACCGTTCCTGTTTCGGCTCCGAAAATTGCCCCTCTCCCGGTCCTTGCGACTCATACATATTTTCAACACCCAGTTCCTCCGACAATGCAGGCCACAGATATTTCTGTAGCCAAGCATGATGTCTCTCTATACAGAATGTACATTGATATTTTGCGTTATATCACTCTATTTATCCAGATCAAATGTATTTCGAGGACTGTCTTCCAAATTTCAAGTCTGCCGCTAAAATTCATCAGATTCCATCGGCTCAGTGGGGCCAGGCTGCTCTTCAACAAATTCACGGCTGAAGCTTTGTTTTATGCTTCCCGGTGCTGACCGGAGGCTGCAGATACTTTTGAAGGATTTGTTAATTTGCTGAAGTCCCAATTTCCTCGACCCCAATTGTCAATCCGGGATAGATACGTATCTTTTGCTAGAAAAGTCTAGCGTTAAGGGGAGTCGGTTCGCAGATATATCTCCGAGCTATAGGCACAGGCCATTTCAATTTGGCCAGATGATGCTCTGGAACGCGAACAACAGTGCATCCAGCGACTTTTCGCGGCAATTACAGATAAAACGTACATTAGTGCCTTTTCATTGACCACGCCCCCATGGATCAGATTTTACGCATCATTGACAAATTGGACTCCAGGACTAAAAACCAATCACGAGGACAGTTTATGTTATTCCATGCCCTTATATTAGGTATCAATCGATTATATGGTCCAAACTGACTCTGGACGAAATTCTAGGACCTCCGTTGAAAAGCCAAAGGATTTGGCAGAGGGAATTCGTATGGAATTTAAGGAGATGCGGGACTGGGTGAAACAGCAACTTAGGGATCGTTTCAATCCAACGGAGGAAGAACGGAAAAAGAGGTTGGGTCCTGTTTGTAAATTCTGTAAACGGAAGGGGCACCCTCCGGAAAAATGTTGGGACAAATATCCGGAGTTAACTCCTCCATACCATAGGTACGACCTTCTCCCAGAGGGGTAAATTACGTAGAGGATACGTATTATTTCCCTGAACAATAGTATTCTCAGCCTCCACAACAGTACTACCTACATGCTGCACCTGCGCCACCAGCGCAGGTGGTCTATTATGAGCAGCCTACGAAACTATATGCGCATCCACAAGTGACGCCCACTGTGGCCCAACAGGGTTCACAGCAGGCATTGGCTTCGAGGGCACAGCCAGCTCAATATTATCATCAGGTTTCGGTGGTCCAGCAAGCTCAGCCTCAGGCCAAGCATCCTTTCTTGGGGTTGGCTCATGCGGCTGTTGCCTGCTCGGGGCAGCGGTTCTGGTCGTTTAGCAACAGGCTGCTCAGGGTGTTCCGGCCCAGGTGGCCCATTGCGTTTCTTATGTGGGGTTTATGCAGGGTCCCTCTCAAGGAACTAATGTTGTAGCTGCTCAGAATTCAAAACCTGCGATATCTACCCAAACCCATGTGTTTTTAGTAGAATCGCTTTCTGACGCATCTATGGTGGAGGACAGGTGTTTAATGACACTTGTTTAAGGACACTTTTTTAATGTTGCGACACAGAACATGGTCAAATTGGCTTCTATCCGTACGGCTACTACCACTTTTATGGTTTAAGCTTTTTTATGGTTTGTGCTTTTCTATGGTTTGTGCTTTTTTACGGTTTATGCTTTTATTTCCTCGAAAATCTCTGTATTTCAAGATCAAAAGGGGCAGGAATTTTGCATCCACTGTTATCTCCTGAAGAGATCTGTGCCGACTGGTTTTCGAGTCCAAAATGTAATAATGGCAGTAATGGCCATTGATGTAGATGTCTCCCCCCAGCATCGGACATTTGGGCATCTGCTCTTACCTCCTGTCGGCAAGAAAAGGCCACCATTGTTGGCTCGGTCGCTACCTGTGGCTGATTACTGGATTCATGACACACAATTCTCGGCCTCACTGGTGGTCTCTTAGGCACGTGCAAATTTGTATCCCCTGGGACATGAAATGATTTTCGCGGTGAATGAAAATTGGGGGGAACATCTACCTCGTGCAGAGCCACCATTCGGCTTATACGTACTTGATAATTTGCTTCGAAAACAATATTGTATTTCACTCAGAAGAGCCTGAAGGTATGGTTGAAGATTATGAATTGGTTTCGCGTTTTGCAGATGATGATGAACAGTCCAAAGAAAGTGGGTTTTTCTGCAAGTCCCTCAAATTATCCAAAAGAGGGGGGTCTCCCCCCAAAGAGGGGGTAGGTGAAAAGGGCGAAGTTGAACAGGGGGAACAGCGTCTTGAGATGGCATCAAAAAAAGTTGCCGTTGGGGGTGGGGGAAAGTTGTTTTTAGTATGGGGAAACGCGTGGGTAGGGGGACCTTTGGGATAAACTTTGTTACAATTTTGGAGTTTAAATTTTCATGTAGGAGGTTTCGGATTCTGAGTTTTTATTGGGGTGGGCACCCGCTACCTTGGCAAGGTCATTGTATGTTACTTTTTGTTTTCTTTTTCATTTATACCATTCTATTACATTGTTCTAGTACCAGCTATAACTTTTATTGTATTTTTCATTCCATTTTGGTATCCAACTATCGATTTGTGTTTCACTCTTTTTCTGTCTAAAAATGGAACACGACACTTTTCTTCCCGAATTCTTGCCATCGTACGCACTTATGCTGCCATTTTACCATGATTCTAACTGACGGTGCTTTATTCGTGTGGTGCTTTATTTCATTTATCCACCTTATGTATTGACATTGTTAGTCTAGAGATATCCGGTTTATTCGTATTGCTATGTTTGACTGAAATTTCTTTCTATACTTTTGTCGGAGGTTTGGGAAAAACTTTTTTCTACTGTAATTTCCTGTATGTCTAGTGGGGGGATGACCGCGTTGCGGATATTTCTGTGTATTGTTGTATTTTATTTTGTTTGTACTGTTTTGTATCTGTTTGTTCGACGGATTTCTGCTTTAGCCGGGCAGGCGCCCTGTAGTGGGCCTGTGTGTGTATTCCGTGTCTTTCTTTAGGGTGGCTCCTTAGTGTAGTTTTACGGTTCCAACATTTTCTCTCACACGTTTTACAATACTAGTACGTAAGTTACGTCGGCTAATCAAAATTTTACCCTACTAATTACTGTAACGCGGCGAGGGCGCGCGGGACAAGGAGGGGGTAATTTGTGAAACATCCCTTGATTTTCATATATTTTCGTGGCTATTCAAAGGAAATGATGAAGCAAATTCTAACTTAGCTAATCATTATTCGGTGCTATTTATTGTATACGATTTATAATTTGGTAAGTTTTTATGGAAAATGTGTGAACCTGCTTTGCAATATTTAGATTAAAATATCAGTGTTCAAATTTCGGTTCTGATTGGGATTTCATAGTTAGGCACGAGTGGAGAATCTATAGACATTCACTACCGATTGTAGAACCTGCGTAAATAGTCAACACTCGTTTATTCCCCAATACAAAAGCAAAGTATATTTTTTACAATATCAAACGTCAAAAATACATAAAAACTTCAAAAGAAAGAACTCCATCACCAACTAAAGCATTAAGCTTCACTTAAATTGAATAAAAAGTTCGTATACAGATTCAGAATAAGGTACTTATTATTATTATATATTATTATTATATTTATAATTATTATAATTATAATTATTAATACGAACAAATGTGTGTGTGTGTGTGTGTGTGTGTGTGTGTGTGTGTGTGTGTGTGTGTGTGTGTGTGTGTGTGTGTGTGTGTGTGTGTGTGTGTGTGTGTGTGTGTGTGTGTGTGTGTGTGTGTGTGTGTGTGTGTGTGTGTGTGTGCGTGTGTGTGTGTGTTTTTGTGTGTGTGTGTGTGTGTGTGTGTGTGTGTGTGTGTGTGTGTGTGTGTGTGTGTGTGTGTGTGTGTGTGTGTGTGTGTGTGTGTGTGTGTGTGTGTGTGTGTGTGTGTGTGTGTGTGTGTGTGTGTGTGTGTGTGTGTGTGTGTGTGTGTGTGTGTGTGTGTGTGTGTGTGTGTGTGTGTGTGTGTGTGTGTGTGTGTGTGTGTGTGTGTGTGTGTGTGTGTGTGTGTGTGTGTGTGTGTGTGTGTGCATGAATGCGTATGTGCGTGTTTTCGCCGGTTTCGCCATTCACTAAACAACCGCTTATAATACTGGACACTGGTTAATTCATACCGTTTTGCGCCTCCTACAATAGTCTAAAATTAATATTGACAAATCAAATTTGTCATAAAATCTAATCTGTCTTCCACATTAGACACTTTTATTGTTTAGCACAAAAATGAAACGCCTAGAGCTTCTCTTGAACAACTGATCTTGTTAACCTGTAAGAGCGAGTTTGTGACCTTTGCTTGCTTGCTAACAGGAGCTCAGCTATTAAAGCATTCAAGACCGCGGGATATAAAGCCTAATGGATGAACGCTACCATAACATAGACACTGCAGATAATGTATGCATATATTGTGAAAGAATATAGTCAGCTGAACCTATTCAGCTAAAACTAAAACCTATCAAACGCAGACTTCGAGATTTTTCGAGTTCGAGAAAGTACAAAAACCAACCTCAGCTAACTTTACGGTTTGAGATTTTGTAAAAGATGAAAGATAGAAATGCTTTTTCTCGTTTGAGACTATATTTCGTACACACATAATTTATTTATATATAACCTATAAATTTTTAAGTTTTCATAAAAAATCCTTCTCGTTTCATTGAGATTCTGAATATATGAGCCAATAGTATCTGATGAATGCTAAATGCTGCACAAGTGTTCACTGGTTAACCTTAGTTCGAGCTAACTATCTAAAAACAAGACATCTCAACAACTGCAGCTCAATACGGTGTAATGAATGGCGTGCACAAGTTTCCTTCGCCATCCGATCTCAAAATTAAGAATCCAATAGCATTTAAAATTCAGCACACGCTTCTTTCTATTGCATTAACTGATCCTGCATCTTGTTGCATTCAGCCAGGTGCGTTACTACTGTGGTCAAAATCAATAGGATATCATTTTTAACAACTGTTGAATCGGGTGAAAGCTAGCAGTATTTAGCCGTTCTTCTTATCGAGTTTATTTCGAAAGTGAAGGGACAGCGGGCGTTCAACCCGCAGGAAGTGGTTGACACTTCGCCAGCCTTGATAACCGGATCGGATTTCTGGCTCGAAATGACATTCGGTGTCGCAGTCGCCTACTAATCAGTTTACAAATTGTTCTGACTGAAGCTACTCACTACCAGTGTATTCCTATGTGGGCGTATAATGCCGTATGTATGTATTATGTAGGGGCGTATGTATTATATATTCGAAGCGATAATTAAAGGAATTCATAGCTTTAACCTCTTTCCTGGCAACCTTTTGCAACTAAGGGCACCTTTTGCCACTAAGGGCACCTTTTGCAAGTTCTAGCAATAAAGTTACTGCTGAAATTCAGCTTTGGCACGGTGAGAATTAAGCTAAAGAAAAATTACATAATATAAGAGGAGATAGGAGGTTCAGCTTAGAAAGATTATAATTAAGAAAGTGTTGAATGCGTCATTATAAAGATTTCCTCTGATTAGCGATTCTGTATTTGGCCCAAGGCGTTCACTTTAAGAAGAGAAACTATATAGTTCATGTAATCTGTGCACATTGGAATAGTAGCGAGTAAAACTTTATAACCTTTATAATTTCATCAAATCTCATTTCATTTTAGTTTCTAGACATTCAGTTAAAAGAACCAACCAAAGAACCAATCAAAAGCTGAGATGCTTTAAACCCAGGAATCATTTGAAAATCACCAAACAAGAAATCAATAACTGCAAGCGTTCGTTTCGTTATTATTTGTTAATGTTTTGTTTTTCTTGCTTTTACTTGTTGTCGCATCTTTAGATCTTTGTGATACGAAAAAAGGTGAAACTGTGTAGCTCCGGTGAGAAGATCGTTGATATGAGAATGCAACATGTATCTACGCATTAGTAGGATGGAAAATTGGCTCCGCCTATTATGAACTCGCAGGAGGATGTAAATTCGCGAAACTTTGTTCGACATTCTCAGTTTGGCCCTTGTCAAAATAAAAGCAGAATCGAAGAACCCCATCAGAAACAAGGAGGCTCTCAAATCTTTTCATGCTTTTGTATCCTGCATTCGGTAACTGCACTGCTACCGGCTCGGTGACTTCGTTGCGGGTCTTGTTTTCAGAAACTTCTCGTCCCATGATATGTTTACGTTTATAAAGTGAATAACCATCTCAGTCATCAATTTTGTAGCATATAACCTGGCTGTACTGGGCGTTCTCCTGGCTTTTCTCAAACATTTAGGCTGACATTTGTGTGCATAATACATCGGATATCCAGAACCACAATATGGGCATCAACCGAAAGGTGACAAGATGAACAAGTCTGTAATAGATCTAAGCCCAGACAATGCACACACTTTTAAGAATCCTCGGACTCCACAATCCTCAGAACCTCCAGCAAACACTTAGAACTAGATAACAGAGGATCAAATATCCAGAAAAAATTTAAGAACCCCCAAGAACCCCTATCAAAAATTTGAACAAAATATAAGTAATTACGGAGCAAGTCTCGTCGAAAGTCAAGAACCTCGAGAACCCCATAAAAAATGAAACTACGCATAGTTATAGATCAAATCTCTAAGCAAAAATTAGGAACCCCCAGAACCCCGAGAACCCCCATGAAAATAAAACTCCAAGGAAAACAATTCGCAGATCAGAGCGCATCAAAAATGACTTTGATCTTGACATGGGCCTTAAGGGCCAACACGGTCAGTTTGGTCCACCAAATGACTTGTTACCCTGATGATACAAATGAATCAGCTGACTACGCCACTCTAGAATTGGGATATCATCATAATGATAAAAATTCCCTGGATAAAAAAGAGGGCACAGAAGCAAAAACAGTTTTCTCAAAAAATAACGGTACTACCGGCTTCCTTATACTTTGATTCAGCTAAAAATAATTTGAATTATAGATGGTAACGGCGGGTCAAAATATAGACTACCGCGTTCATGTACATAAAGCTTAATTAGCAATATCCGAATATCCACGAGTAGGGGTCCGCAAACATCTATAGCACAGCAAAGTCTGTGTTAGAGCCAAGAACATTTTGTAGACTTCGGATATACTTTCTTCATACACTCTCCGCACCAACAGAAGAGGATACCAACAGACAGAGCTTCGAAGTTCTGAACTAAATTAAAATAAGTTGTCCATTCTCATTGCTCACAGTCACATCCACAAATGTTAGCATTTATTAACCTCCGACTCAAAAGTCATCACAGCAAAACATACTATTAATTAAATATTCATTGTAACTTGACTTTACATTTTACAAGGCAAATTTGATGATTTCTAGCTTTCGCTTTCTACTTACAGTGAATAAAATAAGGTTGCTATTATTCAGGTAATCAAAATTTGTAATTCAATTGGATGTAACTCAATTTTCAGAGAAAAACAAGATTCTTATTCTTCAAAACTAGTCGAAAGTTTAGTAACCGGATTAAACAAGAAACTACATATATGCATATATTCGGCAAATTGTGTGCTATGTTTTTGTGTTCACTTTAAACGAATCCAGCATCGGTTGTAATTAGTTGGTGACAAAGCCGTTGTACTGGGTGATAGGGAAGCCTATACAGATAAAACTATAGTTGATCCCGTCTCAGAAACAAGTATTGCACATAGAAATAAATTTATCAGATTTTTGCAAAAAAAGTTTAGCAGAAATTCGTACCTTGTTCGACTTTGACAGCTTCTAACTTTTCTGGGTGCATCGGAGACCCGAAAACGGATTCGAAAATGTAAAATAAATTAATTCTATT
Organism: Trissonchulus latispiculum; assembly: GCA_030248195.1. NCBI lineage: Eukaryota > Metazoa > Nematoda > Enoplea > Enoplida > Ironidae > Trissonchulus > Trissonchulus latispiculum. The sequence goes on from JASAND010006234.1 coordinate 88,825, forward strand.
TAGTTTGGTGGTAGTCCCATCTCTGTAGATGCTCTCAGTAAAAAACGACAGCCAAGAATTTAAAATGTATGGTCATTTTGATCCGCTTTCTCCGAGAAGTTTTTGGCAGAAAAGGGTTAAGGCCAAAATCTAGGGTAGGGGCAACAGTAAATGATAGGAAGAGTACGATACTGTACAATGTAAATGGCCAGTCACCTCGGCACATTAAGACCGAAATGTCGGGGAGGTCATGGTTAACACGGTTAAGGGATGGAAACTGGGTCATTAGTTTTGACCCATGACCCACTTGACCCAAACGCCAATTTGACCCAGACCCAAGGCGACCCATGAAATTTGAAAATTCCGTGACCCAGACCCAAATGACCCAATCGTTTTCGTGACCCAGACCCAGCTGACCCAGGAATTTTCGTGACCCAGACCCAAACGACCCAATAAAATAACTCGACCTTAACTGAATTTACATTATCCTTTTGTGAAGTGGTTTTGAAACGCCCTAACTTTCTTGATTTTTGAAATTGGATAAGTAGTAGGTAGGTATACCTATACATACCGATTTGTATAGTTTGCAGGTTCATAGCTCCTCAATCTTGTCATTTTCATTATTTCAGTAATAGTTATTTTACTTGGAAGGTCTGATTGGTTGATGTAGCAAAGTAGTTAAAATCTTAAAATCTATGGAAGTGTAGATGGCTTTAGTTACGTGAACCGGCGAAAACATAATTACCGAACAAGTCACTGCTAACTCTACTGAATTCAGAGAAGCAATACTAAATTCCAATGAAAGAACAAACGAAACTAAGATTGTCACTACAGCGCAATTTAAATTTAAAGTGAATTCAAAGTTCGCGGCTACGGCGCGAAAAATTTTTATAGCAGCGACAGTTTTACGTAATTGGAACAATCCCAGATCTTCGAATTTGAAATTTGGTAAGACCCTGTGACCCAGACCCAAAATGACCCAATAAAAATTGCTGACCCAGACCCAAAGTGACCCACAGGAAGCTTGACCCAGACCCACACTGACCCAAACGGTTTAGAAAATTGGTGACCCAAGACCCAGTGACCCAAGCAAAAATGGCGACCCAAACGACCCATGACCCAGTGACCCATGACCCAGTTTCCATCCCTAACCACGTGTTTATATGCATTTGAACTAAAACGCATCTGTTTGCAGGGTTTTTTTTGGTTTTCGGATTTGCGTCAACCTTGCGTCCAGCTAATTTTAAGTTGCGTCCCGTTAAGAAATTTTGCGTCCAGGTAAAATTATTGTTTTAGCGTGTTTTATATGCAAAAATTGTATATTCTTTATAAAAATGTCGATTATTTCTTTAGTGAAACATAATTTAATCGTATGAAAAAGTACTTAGAACGGCGATGCTACTGAGAAGTAATGCACGATTACAAAATATGTGAAATATGCCCTATATATACACGACGGGGGGTCTGGGGGGAGGAGCCCCCCATAAGTTGAGAAAATTTTTTGAAATTACGGATAAATCCGTAATGAAAATGATTAAAAAGATTAATTTGTCATCAGATACATTTAACTAAAATACCTAATGCATTTTTGTGTAAATTACATTTGTAAATTATAGAATTTTGAGTGGTTTTCATTTTGAGAAGTAATAATCAATAAACAAAGAGCGTGCATGCGATGCGTAGTGCAGTATTAATCAAAGGCAAAAACAATGAAATATTAACGTTGGTTACGAATACGAAACCCTTTAATGCCTGAATTTCTTAAGGGCAAACTTTTTTCGATGACTGCGCTAGTGCTTTAAGGTGGTGATTCCTTTTAGAGACAGCAACTTTGAACCATTATTGCTCAACCATTACTTGGAGTTAAGAAGCCATTTTTAGATCAAAATGCAGCGTTACATTTGCTCTTTCTAATTAATATAACAAAACTAACTTTAGTTCTTGGAAATTATTTTACTGCATTTTCGAAGTATATAATTTAATTTTTCAATTTTTTTGCAGACTAAAGTAAATTTTTTCGTGAGGCATTACAAAAGTGAATTTTCTCCCGAAATAATGTTGCGTCTAGCTTGCGTCCCGTTAAAATTTCGTTGCGTCAAGATAAGAAACTTTGCGTCCAGACGCACTTCTGGACGCAAAAAAAACCCTGTCTGTTTGGCTAATCGCCTACCTTATGTCAAATACATGAGTATAACGGCACCGCACCCCGGGCATCTGCCTTGAGAAGCAGGTCCGTCCTTCTTGGTTAGTCATCATTCGAGGTGACACTCCTGGCACAAGGGCTGTGTATCCGGGGATGAGCACTGGCACCCTAGACTCTGACAAGGGCAGGAGAATTCTCCGGGTGTTACCTTTACCTTTTTCACACCCCTCTCCGAGATTTCGGAGGGGGGGGGCGCAGCTTAGCGTTGTTAAGCGTGTGTTTGTTTATATGCGATTGAACTGAATGGCATTTGATTGACTACTTTACTAACGCAGAATTTGTTTGAGTTTCGATAAGGGCTCAAAAATTCCAAAATTTTATTGGCAGCGGAAGCCTGTAGATTATCCAATTTCTGGCTATTCCTCCAAAATATGGCCGACGAGTAACAGGTAATAGTAAAAGTGCAGGAAGTATTTTAATCATAATCGAACCAGAAGTTAACCCTTGTTATCAGCTTTATATAACCCCTTGCGGGGTCAATTTTGCCTAGCTTTGTAGGATAAAATACATACATATATATGCCTACATTTGAAATTAAATGAACAACAATTTTCCACAAAAATCTCATTTATTGGGGTTCTTTTCTTCATAAGGTGAGTTTTGAAAAGATTTAGATAGCCTCAGTCTCAGTTATACATCTCAGATTCAGATATACTCCCATGTTTTAGTTTCTTTCGCTTTATTGCCTAACTTCTTACACTGCTAGAAGGGAATTTGAGGAGACCCCTTTAGACCGACATCAGCAAAGTGACCGTTCACATCCTTTTCGGCCCCTGTTCCCTATCAATTTAAACCCACCCCAAGCTATTTATTAGATATATATACTCTAGAAATTATTATAATGTTATGCAATGCTGTGAAATAAAGTCGGCTGAAGGCAAAACGCCAAACACATTCAGTTTTAGACAAGATAAACTATCTTTCAAATCTCTAGAAACAAAGCAAATACCCTCATTGACAAAATGTTTTTGACATCTCAGCCCAAGTTTCAGGTCGATTGCACCGTTGAGAATTTAAAAAATAACTGGAAAATGCTTTTCTTAGTTGGAAAAGTGTGTGCACTGAATAGCTTTAGTAGGGCCCCATAAAAGCTTTGACGTCATACGGGCGCAGCTGCTTACGAAAAGTTAAGGCATTCGTGAGTTTAAGTCGCTCAATTTCTTTTAGTAGCTCTTCCTTCCAATTGGACTCACAAATTTTTGAAGAGAAAAACATAACAACTTCATTTCATTGAACTTACTATCCGAACATGAGCTTTTTCTGCTGATTAGACATGTACGGAAGAAGCATTGATACATGGTACATATATGGCAGGCATCTGTCTTTCAAAACAGATTTAGGTGAACGGTGTTGAAAGATTTATAGACCGTTGCAAGTCAGTACCAAATTTGTTCGATCTAGGGTTAATTTCATAAAAAGTTGCGGATTTGCAAGTGTGAGTTAGCTAGTACGCATACTTGAAACGCAAGTGCGGATTATAAGTTTTTCATAAAATGTTACCACCAACTTGCGGAAATTAGCTAAGCTTAACTGTTAAGTTAAGCTTAACAGCTGTAAAATTAAAATCATCTGTTTTATCGCATTCTGTAAGGGGGGGGGGCGACTTAAATGGGGTGCCCAAAGTTTGTTGGATTTCATTTTTTTTTGCAGGCATGTAATGAATGTGGGTGGGCAAAGTAGTATGAAGTCTCTGATTCCTAAGTGGTTTCTATAATCCCCAATGCCAACGGAAACCTGGCTGACCTCTCCTCCGATTTTCGCAACACCCAACATAAATACTTTAAAAATTTCTCACAGCCATTAGCTTTGCTGTAACCATAGGTCGGCAAAAAGGGGAAAGGGGGGAAATTAAAAAAGGGTTGAAAGTCGAAAATATTGCGGATTTACAAGTGCGAGTATGCTAAAGTCTGACCAAAAGTGTAGAAAGCGAAATTGTTTTCTTTATACCTCAAACACGCTTCAAGATAGCTACCGCAAAGTAGTTTTCTGTCCTCACATTTTCTGAACCGGACTGATTAGATCTTTCTTTTCGTGAAAAAATTTTGAAATTGTCACGGTGCAGTTTTTCCCCCGGTGTAAAATTTCCCCCCGGAAAAACTACACCGGTGTGAAATTTCCGGGGGGAAATTTTGCACCAAAGCCAGAAATAATGCAGATTTCAGTTTATGAATGCTCATAAATTTCAATTTTGCTCATAAATATAGCAACTAATTATGCTTTAATGGTGGAATATGATTAGCCTGAAACGCTTAAATGCCAAAATAATTACTCATTATAACTCATATACAAAATCAACTTCATTGAAATATATAATGAATAAAAATTCTTTAAAAGCCAGAAATTTTGAAGGATTATATAATTAAAATTATTGTTATATTCTACTGCTTATTTCACATTAGATAAACCATATAATAAAGAAAATTTTATGATAAAAGCAACTCAAATATTTCTTATGCACTAATATTTTATGATTTTATTTCTGAGTAAAAATATATGCATAAATTCAAACTTGGAAACTTTTTCTCCGAGCCCAAGCCGTTAAGCAGGAAAAGGTATAAGGTCAAATTAAAATAATTTTTGTTTATTTCATAGATATATAATCATGCAATGCAATGCAATGCAATGCAAAAGCTAATAAAGAATCATTCAATTAAATCATTGCTAATTTCTAATCTTATTAAATAAGTATCTTTCTTAATGAAATAAAAACACAATTGAAATTTTGGAAATCTTAGTCTCAGAGTTCAATCATAGCTCAACGGTGAAATCTTTCCTTAGGGAAATTTTGAAAGGAAAGTTTACAAAATTCAGGTTAACGTGGAAAATTTAGATTAATTTCAATTAATTGACATTTCAATTTGCAAACTGAAAATTTTTATTTCAGCTTAATTCAATGAATTTTCTAAAATAAACTAAAAAAATAATTTTTAATTAAATTGATTATATATTATTCTTGTTCTACCTTTACCTTACATACATATTTGAGCTCGGAGATAAAATCTCCAATATTTCAATTTATTTATTTTTACTTAGAAAATTAAAACATAAAATATTAGAAACCGAAGAAAGATTAGAAGTTATTATTTATTTAAGTATTTCATCCTTATTAAGGTTTATCAAATGCAACATAAGCAATTGAATACAATAATGATTATAATCAATCCTACAAATCTTTTGATTTTTCAAAAAATTTTATTTATCATATATTTCGATTTAATTTTGTGTCTCTATCTCAGTCGAACTATTATAATGAATAATTATTTTCGGATTACGCTAATCATATTCCATCTTCAAAGCACAGTTAGTAGCTTCGATTATGAACCAAACTCAATTTATAAACAGAAATCTGCGTTATTTCTTGCATTGGTGCAAAATTCCCCCCGGAAAATTCACACCCGTGTAATTTTTCCGGGGGGGGGGGGAAATCCACACCGGTGCAATTTTTCCGGGGGGAAAATTTTCAAGGGGGAAAAATCACACCGTGACAAAAAAATTTTGAAATTTCCCGTGCGATTTCAAAGGGCGCCGCTTTTATATGTCTAGAAAGATTGGTACATGGTACTACCGCAATTTTTGCTGGAAAATGTTCTCCTTGTCTGAAAGTCCTACACAGTAAATTTCAACTTTTTTAGTTGGAAATTGCTTGAGATATTCCATTTTTCCGATTTTCAAAATCCTTTTATCTTTGCCGCTTTTTCGACTTTGACTGGCTATTACTAATACTCGCTCTGTGGAACAAATTTCAAATAGATTTTCAGGACCGACTAGGCGTCAGCTTTGATCTGATATCTGTTGTATTTCAAAATTTGAAAGTAGATTTTTTCGCAAAATACCACTTTTTGACATAAAATTTCTAGCAAAAGTGAGTGAAAACAACATAATCATAAAGTTCAATCTGAGCTGTATCCAGCGATATATAGTTTTCGCGG